>CAIGRT010176922.1:0-18224 GCA_903798405.1 Fraxinus platypoda
CCACAATAATAATAAAAGGTGGGGATATTATGTACTAATTGCCCATTAGTTTTTATATGGAAACTCTTCATTAAAGATTATTATTCGGGAAGATTGAAGACAGAATTAGACGCCTTGGATGTGGAATTAATGATGGTATTGTATTTTTCAATGAGTAATTCATAATTGTAAAATTGAATATTGTTCGCGACGCACTATTGTGAGTCGCGAGTTAAGACTCTTCAACTTTAGGCTAATGGTAAAAAATATTACCACGAGTTAATTATTAATTGAAAAGTTGCTTATCTATTATGCACTATTCTCAGCAGCGAGTTAGACTCATCAACTCTAGGCTAATGGTAAAAATTACCTCTACGAGTAATTCATTAATTGTAAAGTTCAATCTTATCTTCGATGCGCTATTCTGAATCACAAGTTAGGACTCTTCAACTCTAGGCTAATGGTAAAAAATTTCGCAACTTGTGGTATCATTTGACAGAAAAAACTGACTAGTTAACTAGTTCGGCTAGTTATTGTTGCAAATTGGCCTCGATTGACTGGTTCTTGATCAATTTTAAAATTTACTCCAATGTTGGGATGTTTACACTAATAAAATATTATTAGCAATAGACAATTTAAACCTTTCAAATGTCCCAATTTTTTTTAATTTTTTTTTTAAAAGAAAGAACCTTTTTTGAACCGCTACTTTTAGTTTCTTTAATTTTTTGGGGGCCGATTGATTTGGGTTGGTTTCTAGCCACTCAAATAATGAGGGTATCTGGGTAACTATCGGCCAACTCTATGTCAACAACAATAGTAAGACATAGATGCAAGCGTTATTGACTGGATCAATGTCTCGATCGGACCTAACAACTATAAATACGTATGTGAAAATATCACATCGTACCATATTTTTACCGAGTCGATATCCTAGTAGGGTAAGCAATGAAAATATCACATTCTCCAAAGGTAGTAGTTAGAGTTGCATGGGCCATAATAGCTCTCCAAAAGTGGAAACTGGTAAACTTTTTCGATTTCACGTGATATGTTTCATTCACTCAAACAAAAAATCATCGTCGCGTCGAACATTTTGTGGTCAAACTGGTTGGACCAAAATTTGTATGGTACACTTTTATCTTTTCCCCAACAATTATTACTCGAGGGTCCCTAAGTACTGAGCATCATTCATGGCCAAGGGCCTAAATTGAACATATGGGAGTTGAGGGGAACAATCGAACACTCGCCAATCTTTAATTGAAATATTAAGTTCTCATGCTATTTATTTACTATTTTATATTAAGTACTGAGCATCATTCATGGCCCATCTGCAAAATCACGTTATTTCGTTTGATTAACTGTCTTGAATCTCTAAAAAAAAAAAAAAAAAAAAAATCGAAAGCAAAAAAATTAACTTCTCGTATTCAAATTTGTTAATAACGGACCATTACCCAATGGGACGAGCCTTCAAGTGATTTTGAGTAAATTTATGGATTCCTTTATTCCCATTACGAGAAACATTACAATCTGGACAAGCTAAGCCTCTCACTTGGCCTCTTCCGCTTTCATCACAACATTCTTAGCAAACGAAAGACCCTCTATTAAAGCAATTGCCTCAACCCGTTCATTTACAAAATATTTAAAATTAATATTTATTCAAATTCATTTTTAATTTTATATTCTTTCAATAAAATAATTTTATACATAAATACATAATTTTTTTCTACTTTTAATCACATATTCTTAAAAATAAAATAAATCATCAATCTATTTTTAAAAAATCTACCTCAAATGTCCCTTCAGTTATTTACATGCAATAGAGAGACTCGAGACGAGATAAATATAGAGCCCCTATTTGGTGGAAATTAAAACTAAATTTTTGTGAAATTTTGATAAAAATTATAAAAATGTGTGATTAAAGCGTGACGAATTTTCTTAATATATGATTAAAATTAATTGTTAAATCAAGGTAGCGAGAGAAATTTAGAGCCTTTACACGTCAAACATGTCTCATCTAATCACAGCCTTTTTCTCAACTTGCAGCTGACAACACACATTTTTGAAGATATGAAATGAACCGCCCGAATTTGGATGTCGTCATTTTATGATTACTATTGGCTCATTTGAGGTGCCCTCGAAACTGTTGTCCACCTCACGCATGTGTAATAAGGATCATGCTACATGTACCGAATTTTTTTACCTAATCATTTGCCGACTACTCACAATAGGGGGGTGGAGACCATATCTTGGATTTTTTTTATTCACACAGGGACTGCGTGCATGTGAGAGGGGATAAACAATTATGTATAAATATCTTTATATATGTAATAATTATATATCCAATCTTTAAAATTGACCTGTAAAGAGTACAAATTAATTAATTCAGTTTTGATGCAACGACGTGGAATACAAATTAAAATCATCACATTTTGGATCATGCTACTTGTACATCATATTTGACATAAATATTTACATAATGTCACGTGACATTTTATCATCGAACAATTTAAAACGCAATCATATCTTTCATCCAATCACCCCACCACATGCCTTTCTGGCAGTGCTTCTGGATGATTTCTTCTGGTAAAGTAGATTAATCCTTACATTTGATCTCTCTTATCAAAATCGACGTCCCAGCAATCCATGTTCTTAACTGACTTTACATATTCCATTATCAAAATTCTATTGAAAGTAACCCGATCTAATTTGAAGTGCCCTCGAATGTACACTCTTCACCTCTCGTTTAACCACGAGTACAACCACATAACTCAACCTCAAAACAGACTTGTAAAAATAGAGTCAAGTTAGTTATAAATTTGTAAACTACACCTTAGTCTAGCGATTTGAGGTACAATTAGTATCATTACATTACAAACCTTTCACATTTTATGGCTACGGCAACTCATATTCTCAGCTAGATGAGTCCACGTAACTAAAACTCTACTACTAGTAGCCCTCATGCATCAATCTGCTCAGTCAAGAAGAGTGCTTGCTCTTTATATAAAACTCACTTTAAAATCAAACATGTAAGAAAAAATGCCTAATCAACTTCAAACGAATGACGACCACTTTGTCATACTCAATAATCCAGCCTCAAAATAGCCTCTCCTAAGCATCATCACGACCTGACTTTCAATATTATAAAGTGATTGTCGCTCCTTCACTTATACTTAACAATGTGAAATGCAATTATACCCCTGTTTAGTAGGGATTAAAATAATTTTTTTGATAAATTTTGTAAAAGTCAATAAAATATGTGATTAAAAAATTGCAAATCTCATGAAATATATAATTAAAATTAATTATTAACTTGAATTTCAATTAAAATTTAGATTTTAAACACTTGTGAAAAGCAGATGAAACAGGACCCAATTTGTACTGTGATCGTACAAACAAACAAACCCATCATTTTGACCAAACCCTTTGTTCTTTGACTCTATAAACCTATACCTCTACTCTTCCAACATAGGTGTGTGATCTGACCATTCTATTTAAAACCTCCCATTGGAACGTCCCTTTTTAACATGTCATTAATCCACCTATGTTTCTTTCAACTTTTAATTTGCAAATATACAAAGTACATAATATTATGAATAATGCTGGATATACATTCTCGTCGATACTTTCCTCGATATGTCCTGTGTGGAAGAAATCTGGACAGTAATGGTTATGGTCAAAAATCAATTATGTAGATATATCCACTAGGAAGAATATAAACCTTGATGTCGACCACAATGTACATGTAACATGATTATAATATTATTCTTATATAGACGAGGAACAACACCCAAAAACTTGGAAAATAATGCTTGCAATCGGTACAAGAGAAATTCATCTAAGAACAACACGCAACTTGGTCTCGACTTGTTCTCGTACCCTCCACTGCCAACCAAAATCATAAATGAATTTTCATCTATATTAGAACAAAAGCAAAGACACAATACATAGTAAAGAAATTTATTTCCTTAGTGGTCTACCTGCAAGTCGTTTATCTCCTCATCTGTGAGCGAACGCTCCATTGATCGATATGCTATCCTATAACAATGACTGGTCATTCCTTTCTTGTTGGTGAAGTTGTCTATCAATTTCACCTGGCAAGAAAATTGATATGATATGATATGGTGAATTAAATAACTTACTAAGGGTGCGTTTGATTACCAATATTTTTCATAAAAAATGTGTTTTTTCCACCTAATTTCCTACTATTGCACTTTTTGATTGACAATTTTTTCCACCGAAATTATTTTCCTACTTTTGGTCACGTGACCATATTTTCCTTGAAAATAAGGAAAATATGTTCTTTAGGCAGATGCGGTTTTTATTTTTCGGGTAATTCACTCTCTCTTTCTCTCTCTCATCTATCTCATCTACCAACCAATAAATAATGGACAAGTATAATAATGAATTTCCATGCTCGCAATCAAACACGCTGTAAAGGAAATTTTCCCTTCAGCTAGCAGATGAGGAATATCAACAAACTCCAAAATTGTATACTTTCGCTTAATACAAATCAGAACATATTAATTAGCAGCTTCTACCATATGGCTTCTTTCTAATGAATTAGATCTAGTAAAAGTGAAAGGACAGTGCATTGCTTAACTTCATAGATGCATTTTCTTTTCTCAAGCATAGTAATTAGGCACCAGAAATAGAAAAAAGTAAACATCGAATAATGCAACCCCGACATATTTATCTTTTCTTCTGTTAAAAAAAGTTAACCTCAAGGCTTCAAAAATTGTGCAACATTTACAAAATCATCATCACTACCAAGCTGCAAATTCATTATGTCATCTAAAACATATGGTACTCAAATTAGAAATTGAATTTGAAACGAAAATCAAGCTAATTCTATTGCAAACTCGGCACGCGGCATAGTCTTGCCGAGGATAAGCATAATGGAAGTTTCGTGGTCCTAGAAACATTTAAAGAATAACCCTGCTGATAGTTATATGGCAATCAATCCACATTGAACATCTTTGCAGTAGTTACACTAGTCAAATTATCTTCAAGGGTTTGTTTTTTATCTACATGGTGTTACAACCCTATATATATTTTATAGCCGGTCCCAAGCCTTGAAAAGTCATACGACTACTGTCCCTACCATGTTTTTTCATAGCAGTGAATGAATCACCGTCTTACCAAGCTTCTACCGGAAAAGGATAATGTAATATTAATGAACATACCTCCTCCACAAGATCCCCGGCGATACCTCTAACAACTTCGCAGAGATTGTTCTCAGTAAATGAATCGCTGATCCAAAAACTCATGTCCTTGTAACATGGAGGGTACTGTAAAAGCATAAAAATATTTGAGTTTTTATACAAAAGTCACCAGTGCTACTTCTATAGAACTAGAAACAAAGCAAATTTTTTGAAACAGGATTGTAAAAACAACATTCAGTACAAAGTACAACCATATTTAGGCAAGAAACGGGATAGAGAATTAAAACGTGCGCATATGAGGTTCAACTCTCACAAACAATTGCATTCTTTGAATCGATAGTTATGCAAGCCCAAACATATTTGTGAAATACGTCAAGTCATACCTTTGAAAATGGTTTAAACTTGATACCAAGCTGCCCTTTAGAGAACTAAACAAAAATTAAGAAAATGGAAAAATTGTTGAATACAGTATCATATGTAAAGCACAGGGAAAAAAATAACTGAAAACACATTAAGGAAATACTTGAGAAGTAAACCGCTCATCATTCGACCAAAAAAGGCGAATATCTGGAATATCAAATAAAACCATCGCTAATCGCTCCAGTCCAAGCCCAAAGGCCCAAGCAACATTGTCGACCCTACCACTTCTCTTCAATATTTCCTGTTCCACCACTCCACAACCTAGAACTTCCAACCAATCGTCCTGTTAAACGGTTAATAGTTTATCAGGTGTGATAAAATTGTTATTTGGTAGGATGACTAGCAAAATGCATGCCAAATCAATAAAATACGAAGTTAAAACTCATTAAAGAACATATTTGCAGAAGTATAACAGTCGACAACCATATTTTATACACTACATTTCTTGTTTCCCACTCCCCTAGATCAATGCCCAATAAAGGTAGAAAAGAAAACAAAAACAGAAGATCATTTAAAAAGAGTTGAGACATGTGTTCAAGCAAATCCACAAGATCACATCAAATGTTTTGCTCCTTCATGAAGTGTTGATTCATACACGCTCCAAGTACAAGATGCTAGTGACACAGAATTCCGAATAAACTTGGAAATAATTGACGGGTTCATTTTTTATCTTTAATGACCAGAAATAACTCATGATTTCCAGGACAATTCCAAAGATATTGGCTTCCAGGGTTAGTTGACAAAATGAAGAATGTGTATCTAATTTTTATTTGTCTCTTTTTCTTTTGATTTAACCTTCTGATTTTCCATTGAACATACCATTTAACTTGGAATATCACCGACAGAACTGCATATCTAGTTTTTATTTTAGGTTTCTTTCTTCTGTTTTTCCTTTTCTTATTGAACATACCATTTCAAGTTGAATTTTGAACCTGCCTCTGCAGTATAAACACACAGGTAAATCTTTTACCAACAAATTAAGTAATAGCACAATATCAGTTCGTCCATGTCCATCTCATCAAAGAAAATTTAAGATGGAGCAGTGAAAAGTCATCTCAAAATTAAACCACAAGCTTCATACTGTGAGGTTTTTTCTTAATGGTAAAATATTGCACTGCAAATTAAGGTATTGCTTCCATGGTTCATTCTCTATGGCATAAATCCGATTTGAATCTCTAAACTGTTCATTTTTCAATATCATTGTGTGACTCTTTAACCTAATGCCTTATTGACTAGCATAATTATAAACACCTCCCTTCTTTATATATTCATCACTTATCAAAACTCTCGGTCCTTGTCCTTAATGCACTTGACAATTTAAAGGTTTCATTTTCCATCCCATTATTTCAGCTATCCTATGCACTTTTTCTCTCCTTTAATGTCGACACAGTCATAGAACTTGTCATATGCTCTTAATATGGCCTCTTAGACGGCCTTTTAGCTTTCTTCTTGCCGATATATAGTTTTCAAGATTCTTGACACCTAGTCTTCTGCCATGTCTGGAGACAAGCTCAGTGTCTTAATTACACCTTGAACATCATCACTGTACCACTATAGCTCCTTAGCATTGGGCCTCGCCTCCTTCAGTTCCTCCTAAAGCTCAGCCATTGTCTTCTTTGAACAGTCACTCATTCTATACCACACAATGTTTGTTCTATCTTCCAACTTCTAAGTAGCTTCTCTAAACACCATATACTTGAATGAAGCTAACTCTTAACTGTTGCTTATAACTATTATTTCACTATCATACTATTTTAGAACATCTACAAGTCGATGTCAAGCATTAACAGTATTTAGAATTAGACAAAGCAAAATGGCAAAAATAGATGGGCAGAGGCAGACCTCCGTACACCAATAGTTCGATTTTTTGGGGCGATTGAAATGATTCCACCCTTGTGAGAAAATTCAGCCTATTTTGTCAGTGCACATTAGTTTCCTTATGCAATAGACCAGGTCCAAAAATGACTTTATTTGCAATTATGTTACAAATAACAGTATCACTTTTAGCATATGACTTCACGTCTCTGACAAAAAACATTAAATTTTCCAAGTGCCAAATCAAGATATAAAAGATTTGCCAATAGAAAGAACAATAATCCTAATCAATGACTGCAATAGAGAATAATACCTGAAAATATATCTCCAGTTCAAATGATGGGTTGGTGAATGGAAAATAAGTGTCAATCCAGCGCATTTCCACACCACCTGGAAAATTCTAAACATCAATGCTGAAGAGGATTTGAAAACCATTGAACCCAACGAATGCCAATATGCGCAATAGTATGCTAATAATTTGGAGGCACATTGATGGTTTTCTGTGACAGAGCTAGGAATTCAGTTGCACGAGCTATGTCCTAAACTTGGTTCTCTGGTCATGTGGAGGTATAATTGCACAGATATTCAGTTAGGTTTTGGTAACCATTCTTCTCACTTCTATTTTTCTCTTCATTCCCACCTTCCTTTCAATCCTTCTCTGTGTGTGTGATGGAAAGGAGGGGTGGGGGTAGGAATGGGTTGTAGTAATGATATAAAATCAACTAGTTATGGATCATAGTACAATTTAGATCCAGATAAGGGAAACTATCAACATAACACAATCACCTATAGGCTGTAGCTACCTCTCTGATGGTAAATCCAACTGGATTCTGAATATGACATAAAGTGGATTCCAAATGAAACGTTTAAATTTCAAATCAAACTTTACCAAATAAATGGTGTGCTAACCCCTCAAGGCATTTCTTTAGATCCTCCGCAGCATATGATGTGGCATCAATGCCAGATGCCTCCCAATCAGCCAGCGTAAAAACTCTAACACCTTCCATCTGAATATTACACACAAGATAGCATCGAAGAAAAAATACAACTTGAGCATTGAAATTAGACAAAAAAACATGATTATCAGATATTAATACAAACCTGATGGAATACAGGGTAATGAGTTGAATCAATAGAATCTCTGCGGTATACATCTCCAGTGACAAGGAAATGAGTGTGCCCTCCTCTCAGTAACTCAGCTTGATGAGCACTAGTATGGCACCTCAAGACAGTTTCAGAATCCACATAATATGTATCATTATAACTCCTGCTCACATGATCAGCAGGTACCAATACATCATCAAAGTTCTGCAAGAACAAGATCGACTATCAAATTACAGCAATCAACCAACAAAATCAAAAAACCAATGTGGCAGTACGAGATTATCAAATTTTAGCATGAAGCTGAAGAATAAGAATATAATTGTCTCAGTAATTCTAGATTTGGTGATTCCATGGACAGTATTTCATTTGATTCAGTAATTCTTTAGGTTCTCACAAGGTCTCTAGAGTTAAATAATTTATTTCAATGAATCGCATTTGGAAGTGAATATACAATATCTTTGAATCTTTGATCCCTCGGTCATATTTGTATCAAGTTATGAGTTACTCTAGGCGTTCTTAGAAATAAAGAGATGAAGTCCAGTTATCATGACTTGGAAAATGTTTACTCAATCCCCAAGACTCTTTGCCACACAAGTAAAATTATATTGGAGATTTTGTGTCCCCTAGCTTCTTTAAGTCTAATACGTGGTGCTCAAGTCAATGGACTTATTGTTATTTCATAGAGTGTCCTCATCTAAATATCCTGCCTGCCGCCTAGCTCCCCACTTCTTCTATACTAGCATTAATTAAGAACCAAGAAAAAATAGCAAAATCAACTAAATCCTTTGGAATTTTTTCCCTTATAGCATCAATTGTGGTGTTTCCGATTGTTATAAGCTTCAAGAACTATCAGTAAAGTAGGGGACCAATTGACATACCCCACTAAAACCGAAATAATATATTAAATAAGAAAATGGTAAACTTTCACAGGGGAGAAAATACCAAACATTTGATCACCACTATTAAAATAATCATAGCTAGGAGCATTGTTAGTTCATATGACATGTTAATTAAGAAGGAGAAAAGCAAGCTTCAAATTCCTTTATGGACCAATTAACCTACCGCAATAGTCGAAACTATTGGGCACAAATCATCAAACTTATCAAATTTGTTTGGAAAATTTGTGTCAAAATAGTCATAGATTGCATTCTTCAGGATGCCAAGAGGATGTTGATCCCTCCTGTGAAGCTGCATTCCAAGCTTTGAAAATATTGAATCAGGAACATTGTTTGTTGGGTCATCTCTTACTATTTCTGCAAATTTAATCATCCAAAGTTCCATAAGTTGACCAGCAATGATTCGAGAAATATGGCATGATCACACAACCCATTAAATAAATGGGAACAAATATAAATATATGAAAAATCTATTCCATTTTTGCTGGCCCCCCCACATTCAGCCCATGCATAAATTGAAAAAAATTCAACACAAGAAAGCAAAACCTTCCATTAAACCATAATCAATCTGCAAATACACAGAACACATATCCTAGAATAAAAGGTGCACATTCTCTTTCGCTTTTGTTCCACTCACTTCAAAATAACAATGAGCAATGATATTTGTAACCGGTGCTTACCCATCATCATCTAGTGGCAGTAAGGTAATTGCTTACTGCCACGTTTTCTTAGGATGCATTTTAATTCATTAGAGAGTGTAGCGGTGCCCTGCCACATGGACTGCTGGGTAAGTATAGTTTACAAAGCATTATTCAGTACCAATTGCACAAACCCGCCCTTTTAAGTCAAAGATATTCAAGTTTTTCTAAACAATAGTCAATCCAAATAGTCGATTTGTAGAATTACCCATCTAGTAAAAAAATAAATAAAATCTGATAAAGTAATTCATAGCAGAACAACCAAGATACGAACTCTCATATCCTACAACGAGAAAAAAATGAAACACCCACAACAAATTCATATCCTACAACAAAAAGAACCAAACGTAAAGTGAAGCAAATGAAGAAAAAATTAATTTCTAGAATTGGGCATGTTACCATCTTTGGCAATCTTGACGCCACCAAGCTCGAGAACTGATGCCATTGGTTGCCTCCACTTCTTGTTGGGCTGGAATTTGTCTGAAGGAAAAGTAGAATACGTGGAGAAAGAAGACAATTGTATACAAAAGGCAAAGCTTCTTCTGTAAGAGAAAAGAGAGGGCTTTGAGAAGAGTGTGGATTGAAACAGTGTGAATGCCACGGCAGCAGCGCTGGTTGCTGTGGTGGTTCAAGCAGAGAGATTTTGAGGATTGTTTGGATAAGCAATTATTATGGGCCTCTCCTGTAAGCCCATAGAATATGTCATCAGATGAAGTATTGGGCTCAGAGTTGTAAATGAGAATGGGGAAAATTACATAACTACAATAGTTTAAGCATATAATTTCACATTTAACAAACTTACAAAAATATTTCAAATATCAGGTCATAAATTACAATAATATATCACATATAGTTATAATATATTATTATGTATGAAATTTAGAAAACCGAAATCCACCATAACTGTATGAGTTATATGTGTATTTTGAGTGTGCCCTTCTACTCATCAATCTAATCAAACTTGAAACTATGATGCTTCATGCTTGTACAAGTCCAACCAACCAAGCAAACAAACAAAACATGCCAGATACAATGCTCAATTTGCATATATTTACCATAAGACCGCAAGGAAAATTGGCTTCTTTTCTTATTTAAAAAATTTGGACACTGAACTTAGATAGCTTAATTTCTTTTAAATATAAAAAATACCAGAATTTAGATATCAGAATAATAAACTTACATCACTAGCATTGACACCGGCATAAATGATTTTCATGAGAACATCATCTGGTTTCAGTGGCAATCTCAAAGGAGCCCGTACCACACTTGTAGCACTTCGAAAGTTGAGTGTGAACAATTCTAAAGGACAAGATCGAAGAAATACATATAAAAAAATTAAATCAAATGAGAGATTCTGTAATAAACTGAGCACACGTGCCTTCTTGTGACCACATAGTAGTTTGTGGTGTTTACAAATACACATGGTCCAGCCAATGCACAATGCAAGATGCTGGAGACATGGTTTCTTACATCTTCTCAAAATTTTTGGGGATCTGAATATTCAGTGGGACCGTATCTGGAGATTCTCTCCTTGAAGTCTTGTATTTTGCTTTTTCTATAGGAGTTGGCCAATACTCCAAGCCCCTTCTGTTGGATATCCATAAGCAAGATCCAGATTTATTTTCATCACAAATCAGCTCAAAAGCACCTGCACAAGTTGGAAGTTAGAACGACAAATCTAGAAACACAGGTTGAAATACTTGCCACTAACTCTACTTGATGCAAACAAATTCGAAATACAAAAAGTTTATCCCACATGGGTGAGTGATTGTTCTGCAAATAAACATTTTCTTATAACTGAATACCAATTACTTGAACATCATCTATAGAAGTCTTAAAATGACACTCTATAAAAAATTTCCGAAATAGCATCGACTAGGTACCCCCGGTTCAGTTCAATCTTGTTGCCTTAGCTTCCACTGAGCCTCACCCCAAACATCCAAAACAAAGGTAAGAAGAGGAAATAAGATAGCTCATGAACAATGTATGTCCACCAAGTATTGCATAAGAAGAACCTCTCAATTTTATTACCTGAGCCATGTTACCAGTATTTTAGTGTGTTGGTGAGAAGTCGGATGAGGGATTTCAATGCGTGGATCTTTGGGCGACGGCGGCTAAGATAGTGTTAGAGGCGAGGACTCGGTTGAGGCATGAAAAAACCCGATCTTAATCGCCCTGCCATTGTCATTTTCCAAAATTTAGGGTTTCCTGTATACTATCTTTCTTCTTTTAGCCGTAGAGTAAGAGGGACGAATTGTGACCGTCGGCCTTATCGAAGGCAACACAAGCAATGGATGATTTTTCGATAAGTGTGACGGCCGCGCCTTTTTTGATAAGAAATAAGCGGTGCAAAGTGAACTCAACACCACTTTTATAGGTGAATTTGGGACGTCCATGGGCGGTGATGCGGATGAGCAGTAGCAAATTGAAACAAAGTTGGGAGTTAATTTGTAAAATTGCTGTGAAAATTGAAAAGAAATTGAAGAATGGAACTCACTCAAGCTTGAAGAAGTTGACACATCCCGTTTCTGCTCTCTGTCCTCTGCGTTTTCAGCCCCCGTTTGTATCAAGTGAAGAAAATGGGTCCAAGTGGATGCTAGGTAGTAGTGCCCTAACTCCAATTTTGCAAAGGAAGCCCCTAATGTTCTATCTATAAAGCATTTGGTCAATAACTTCTAATAATAGATAAGTGAATTCTCAAATTTCTATTTTATAGCAAGTGATATTCTAAACTTAAAATGAAGGAAAATGGTGTGATTTATGACTAATGGAAATAGCATGATTTGTGCAAAGAAAAATTAGTGGTCGTAACCGGTTAATCGTATAATTTGTAATTAATAAATTTGACCATATATGTCTTTACATTTCTAATTAATAATTTTGTGACTATGTATGTCTAAACCGTGGCTGTATGTGATCAGGTCTGCTATAATATTGGATGTCGTGACCAAATATGTGTAATTTGTTATTATTTGTGACCAGATCTTTGTAAGCTATTATTATTAGTGACCAAGTCTGTCTTTAGTATGATCATCTGTGGCCAGGTTTATCTTAATTTTGATTGTATGTGACTGTCAGTTACCAAATCTTTCTTAAATATGACTATATATGACCTGATTTGTCTTAACATTGATTATATGTGACCAACATCGCCTTGACCGTGACTACATGTGACTATGTCTATGTCAACGGTGTTTTGTGATCTAATTTGTGAACAATGACTTTTGTGTGACCAATTTTTGTTAATTGTGTCTATTTGTGACATTTTATATGTTAATTGTGGCTCTTTGTGAGCAAGTTTGTGTTATTTGTGATTGTCTGTGATCATATCTATTTTCATTATGGATGTTTGTGACTTGTAATGCGTTCATTATGACCTACTGTTATTTGACTTTGACATATTGTTGTATATTAATCAAAAACCTATTTTATATGTTACAAGCTATTTCTCGATTAGAAATTATAAATTTTATAAGTCACAACTTATTTCACAATTACAAATTATCAAATTAATAAATTGGTCAAAAGTTATTTTTCGTTTATAATTTATCAAATTAATTTATCACGACTTATTTATCGATCAAAATCACAAATTTATAAGTCACAACTTATTTCACGATCACAAATTGTCAAATGAATTGGTCACAGCTTATTTATCAATCACGAAGACACAAATTGTATGTCACGATTATAAATTTAATTATGAATCACACATTTTTTAGGTTACATATTATTTCTTAATCACAATTTATTCGTTTTAATGGTCACAATTACTCAATAATTGGTCACAACTGCTTTTTATCCAACTCATTCCGCCCCACCACTACCAATACCGCTACCCCCACAACCACTACCCGCATCACTAGCACAACCTAGCCTACAAACCGTTCTTCATCTGATCCATTCCATCCCGCCACCACCTGCATCACACACCACAACAAAGGATGGGTAAATAGTACAAACGAAGAAAGGGTTAAAATCTTAATATTGTATTGTTTAATCCAGTTTAATAATGTGTCTGTCTGTGACGAGGTCAATCTTAACTATGACGGTATGTGATCAAGTCACAATCAACACATATTTGATCACAATAATTCACAATAAACACATATTTGGGCACAAGGAGTTGTAACAAACAAATCTTCACACATCGCGGACTAGCACCATTAGTCACCACTATCACCTTTAACTTAAATCCACAACAAAAAATAATACCTTCACCTCAAATCCACAACAACAATCACCACTACAATGTCAAATCCATGCAACATTCATCTCAAATCCATAACAACAATCCACCAATATTATGTTACCATTACCTCCATCTACAATACCGTTTTCACCTTCAACTTCTTTGTAATGGCTACCATTTTCCACTCTTCACTTCCCCCCAAGTCTCCATGCTAAATCCCGCGTCCCCCATTGAAGGCAAACATGCCCCATCACGGCAAAATCAAATCCAAAATCAGAGAGATCCAAAATGAGAGAGAATATTGGCCATGTTATTCATTTGGCACACCACCATTCCCATCACCACCGTCACCGTGGCCATGTTATTCCTTTGGTACAAACCACACAATTTCTATCAATCACAAAACACCATAACCACAAGAATAGAATTGCAAATTCATCTTTTAAGAGAAATCCCAAGCTAAAGTTTAAGGCAGAAACGTTTTGCCTTACCATATCCCATTTGCATCTCATCTGATCTAAAAAGACTTGCGCATTGAATTAGTTGCCTACTATATGACAATAAATCATCTTAAACAAACTCCTATCTTTCTTTATTGAGACATAGTATTTCTGCCGCCCATCTTACCAACAAACCGACCAACTGTGCCGACCATCACCATGGTCGTGTTCAAACCAACTTCGACCATCACAATATCTTAAAGTTGTGAGTTGCTCAATGATAAGAATAATTCAATTTTCGATTCGATTCCAAAATTTTTTAGAGAAAAATCTAAATGAATTTCGAGAAAATCGGCTCAAATGACTTCGTCGAAGGTGATGGCTTCAATTACTAACCAGACTCATCATGGAGGAAATTTTGAAGAACATTTATTCTGATCTCGATTCATTTATTGTGAAGAATAATGGCGTCGAATGTGGGGATGTTGTTGTGGACGGTCGAGATGCTAGTGGAGGAATGAGATATGGGAGTGGGGGTGAAGATGGAGAGATTATGCTAGATTGGGGTGGGTACTGGGTATGGTGCATTGGGAGATTTTTTTAGAGAGAGATATTTTGATGGATGGAAGAAGGTATTATGTTAGGGTATGTATTTTTTATTTTTAAATAATAATTATCACCTCAATGTTGAAAAAGAATAATTAAAACCTGAATTTTGAAACTAAAATTTAAAAAGAAGGGTTATACTTATAGGTAATTTTCTCATGAGAATGATACGGCCCACGATGTTTTAACTTTTGCATATTTGATTGGAGAAATAAGTAAAATCATATATTTTAACTACATAGTTCAACATTCAGGTATTTAACTTATAATTTCATAACTTGGGTGTTATTACTATTTTAATATTATAAATATAACGCAATATTACTAATTTTATGTTAATACAAATTAAAAAACGTAAATTAATATCTAAATGGTTATTAACATTTATCTTCTACATTTAAAACTGATAGAGAGAAAATCATTTCAAATATTTTCAAAGGTGAAAGTTTGATGGAAACTCCATTGAAATTGCTCATGCTCTTACCGTTTCTTCCATTGAAATTTCGATTCAAGCATAATTTTTATTATTCGAAACTTCACGAACCCGTGTTCAAAAAAATAGTGTTGATTAGAAGTATAAGACAGGATTCTCGTTCTAATGAAGAAACCCTAAAAGTTAAATCCAAGGGGAAAAGAAAAAAAAATTCTCAAGAACCTTTACAAGGAAAAAAAAAGAATAGAAAAGAAAAAGTTCGATTCCAATGGCAAATCTTCATCGAATAAGGTAAATCCACAAATATAATTCATTTTTTGTTTAAATGCATTGTAATGTCAAATCCAGTATATGGGTATGTTCGATGTGATGTGAATGGTTTATTTTTTTTTTTTGTAACCTAATTTTGGTAAAATGTGACCTATTTGTATATTATGACATGATATTAGATTACAAAATTTTGGGTAAAATGTGACATAATTTCTGATAATATCTAATTCTTGGTATTATGTAACCTCATATTAGTGACCTAGGTATTGCAATTGTGATATATGTGTTTGATGACTGTAGCCTACAGTTAGTGTTTGTGACCTATTTTTTGTTAACCATGTTTAGGTTTGTGATTGATTGTGTAGGCATGTAAAGCATTAAATTCACAAAATCATTCACGGTGTTAGTTTTTGAGACATACTATTTGAGTTGGGTGTTTCGTGTTTGGGCTTATGAAGGAGATTGAATATTCTATGTTTGTGACCTTAATTTTATGTTGATTTTTGATGGCATGTCTACTATTCTTATTTATGCAAGAATAGAAATATATGATTCCATAATATTGTTAATTCCCGAGAAAAATTACTACAAAGTCTACTATAAATGTGATCACAAATTTTTTGAACAAAATTCAATAATGTCGAGAAGGAGATATTAACTGACACGTGTTTCTCATATTACATGCATTGCAATGAGATCTTTGTCCAATATCCGAACATGAGGCAATGTAGAATTCTATGTATATGTCATTGTAATTGCAACCTCTACATAACCTACCCCCAACTCTAAAATGACAAAGTTAACTAGCTCTATTCGAGAATCTTCCACTGGAATGAAGTGTGACCTCCATGTAGCATGGAAACATGCATAACTCCTATAACTATTAAAACAATATAGTTATGTTAATTAACTTTTATTCAATATATCAGAATAATAGAACCGGTCACAAATCAACAGCATTGATCACAAATATGAACATCACAAAAAATCCGAAGGTTACAAATAACAGCCCTAGTCACAAATTGAATATAATATATATATATAAGAATGTCACAAACAACAACACTAGTCACAAATATGAAGGTCATAAATATGAATGCTGAAGATAACGATATTGATCACAAATTTAATATAGTATACATATAAGAAGGTCACAGATAGTAGCACCGGTCATAATACAGTAGAGAACACCTTTCGGATTGTGACCATATTCTTGCAATAATAGCAATCCCTTATTCTTACCTTGAATACTGATGCAGTTGAAATAAAAATTTGTCACAACTATGTGATAAAAAACAATTGGAATGAAGCTGGTGACTATAAATGGGTGACCTAGTAAAATTGAAAATGACATTGTGATTTACTATGCGGAAATATAATGTTGAAGAGCTATATACAATTTGTGGCTAATATGAATGACGATTTGGGCACGATAATGGAGTGAATGAACCGATTTTAGGGATATGTAGAGTAACAGAGAGAGTGAAAGAAGTGAAAAATATTAGGTGAGAGCATATGTTATACAAAAGAAAATATATACTATATATTAGAATGTGATAATGATGATTAAATTATCCTAATTTATGTTATATTTTTCCTAAATTTTTATTTTAGTAATATACATAATATATATTAAATTTATTAATATTATAATTTAACACTCTAATTTGTGAAACATTTTTTACAGTTTGTTAAATATTAAATTATAGGATTAATAGTAGAATACTCTACCCATGTAAACGTTTCATTTTGCAATATCTCCATACCTGTTGAAAATCGCAGAAAACCCCTTGTTTCAAACGTTTTGTGCGAAAAACACTCCTGCCGTCAGCATCCGTCTGGTGTGCCGTTAAATCCCAGAAAAAAGGGGATAAAATGGATAAATAAGAAATTGAAAATGCGTCAATTTATATTTTCATCTTCAATAACACCCTCGCAACACGAAGAGGGGGGTTTGTCCCTCATTTCATTATGATAAGTGTATTTCACTCATACTTTAGATATCATCTAAACTTGATATTTAACTTATTTCTACAAGTTTTAGAACGTTTTAATGTGTGTTTTGATATTGTGATATAGGTTTATAAAATTGAAGGAAATAAGCAAAAGTTGGCAAAATTGGAGTAGGTGGCTAAAGTGTAAGAGATCCAAAGTTCGGGTACTAAAGTGCAAATACTCAAAAGTTTTGTCGAACCTCACAATGAATATTCGA
>CAIGRT010176938.1:0-10657 GCA_903798405.1 Fraxinus platypoda
TTTTTTTTTTTTTTAAACTTGTAACGAAAAATAAACTAGAAAAGCAAAATAATTAAATAAAAGAAAATTTTCAATTAAAGCAGAATTAAATCCTTACCGAAACGACGAGCAAACCAGATAGAGGCTTCTGACAGAGACGGCGAGGATAGAGGCGGCACGGTGCGGGCGCAGGGACGGTAAGAACAGGAGCCTTCAATGTATTGGTTGGCAGCTTCTGATCTCTGTAGTATGGTAGCAGTAAGTTATATTGTTGTATTTGCACTGGGAAGGAGAGGCAGCCTACGAGAGACACAGGTGGTGGAACGCGAAGGCAACAGTAGAGGCAAACTGGGTGGCAAGAGCAGAGTGCGGTGGCTGAGAAGGCAGATGTTGGAGGAAGCGACTTGACGATGCAGGCGGCGGTGGAGAAATCAGCGTCTGTGCGATGGTGGAGTGACTGTGTATGTATCTATCTTCGAACACGGCAGGAAGCTGGTGATTGGTGGCGATGGGTGTGGATGTGGTTGTCGTCGACAAGTGGTGTCTTGAGTGACATGACGTGGCATGGCGGGCTGTGTGTTATGTTGATGGATTGTGTATATAAAAGGCTGTTTAATTGGGGATTCTTCTCTTTGAAGTTGGCGGCTGGGAATGGCGTGGTGTTGATGACGGGATTGACTGTGGGTTTATGAGGCAGGTGATGGTGATTTGTCGCTGAGTTGCTACCGACGGCTGGGGAACGGATTAGGGATTGAGGAGATTGAGTTTGGGTAGTGGGCCTGGTTATTTTGGGATCAAATTAGTGGGCTAGGGTGTTGTTGACTATGGGCCTTTGTGTATAGGTGTATGGGTAATGGGCTTGGGTTAAACAGGAGATGGTTTGATTGGGTGGAAGTATTATATGGGCTCCATAATTGGTTTGATCAAGTTAATTGGGCAGTGGATAGTTGGTTATTGTATATTTGGCTTCATTGGGCAGGGTAATGTGTGGGCTGTAGGTTTGAGGTTGTTATGAAATTGGAACAGAAAATCTTTTGGCTTTTCAATCGGTAGCAAATTTTGTAACGTTTTTTTTCCTTTTTTTTTTTTTTTTTGAAACTAAAATCAGCAACTAAACTAAAGAATTGATGAACAATCTGCTTTTTCTTTCTTTTTTTTTTTTTTGGATTTTTTTTTGTTCCTTTTTTGACATCTAATATAAACTGCTAAACAAATGGAAAAACTTCTGCTGCGATACAATTTCTTTTACATTTTTGCTGTTCCAAAGGTTGTTGGTTGTGTACGAAAGTGGTTGTATATGGATTGAATGGAAACGGTTAGTGAATTTCTTGGGTTTGAGAAGGTGCAGGTCAAAGGAGAACAAATCGCTCCGATACCAAATTGATGCAGGAAACGTATCAACTAGATAATAAACAATAAGAGTTAAAGGAGAAAGGGCAAGGAAATTGTTTTATTCATATAATTTAGGTGTATTTGTAAACATTGTCTCAAGTCCATTTATATAGAGGAGGACTTTGAAATTAAATAAGGGTCCGTTTGATAGCAAGGGTGGAAAATGGGTGGAAAGAAAATGTTTTACAGAGAATTGAGTTTCTCAGAAAATGTTTTGTTGGGAATTGTAATTACTTGTGTTTTATTGGTATAATTTTCCATGGAAAATGTTGAAAATTTGGTGTCCATTTGATTTCGTTTTTTATGGAATGTCCATTAAAGTAATAATTTTTTCCACTATTGAGTATAAAATTTGTTCTCATTGTCAAAAAAAAAATTTGAAATTTTTTTTTTACCATACCGAATATCATTCGTTACTTTATTTTGCATGCAAGTTGTCGATAAAAGTGAATTTTTTTTACCATTGTGTCTAGAATTTGTTCCCATTGCAAAAAAAACAAAAAAAAAAACAAAACAAAAAACAAGGTGGAAAATGTTTTCCCACCTATTAGGTGAAAAAACATTTTCCACCATTTGTGCATCAAAAGGGTTGTACCTAGAAAAAAGGAGGAAAACATAATCCATGGAAAATTTCACATATCAAACAGTCAAAAAAGTGAAAGTAGGAAAATATTTTCTTACTTTCATTGAAAACTCCGCTAATCAAACGGACACTTAGGGTCCGTTTGATAGCAAGGGTGGAAAATGGGTGGAAAGAAAACGAATTCCAGGGAAAGTAATTGCCTAGAACTTGTTTTGCAGGGAATTGTAATTAATTGTGTTTGANTCCGCCAATCAAACGGACCCTAAACTTCCTATCTAAGCAAACTTGAAATAAAAGATAACATTGTCAAAATCAAACTACTATAATCTAAATACACTCAAATTCTACTAATTCTTAGTCTTTCGCCTTACATAGACTTTTAGTTCTTTCCTTGTTGCATCAAATAGCCAAAATGAATTCCGTTAGAGTTATATTGTATGTAGGACCTCATAATGATTGGTTTCCATAACTGTTTGACTTCAAGCGTGCTTTTCTTCATGGAAATTTAGAGGAAAAGTTCTGCATGGATCTGCCTTCTCGACTTGAATAAAAACTTGGCTGTGGGGAAGATTATAAGCGGAAAAAGTCCGATTATGGGTTGAAACAATCACTAAGAGCTTACTTCAAAAGGATTACTCAATCTCTTGTCGGATTTGGATACAGATGGCACGGAGATCACATTGTTCACGAGGAGAATAAACAAGAGAATAGCACTATTCTAATTATGTATTTTGATGATATCATAATCAGTTGAAATTAGTTGGTATAAATTGGCAGCTGTTATGGAACTCATTGACAAAGCCAGGTATCAATGACTTGAAGGGAAATTGATTTTTCTATTTCACACAAAGGCCACATATTGTGGATGTTGTGGGCATGGTTTGTTGGTTCATCCATGCTTCCTTAGTAGATCATAGAGATGTTTTGAGAATTTTGAGATACTTTACGTGTACTAGGTTTAAAGGCTTCTTATTTTTGGAGGTTGGGAATTGAGAGGTTAAGTATGTACAGATGTTGATTAGGCACGCTCTATAACAAATGGAAGGTCACCTCTGGATATTGTATGTTTGCGGGCAGATATTTGTTGACATGGATAAGTAAAAGGCAAAATGTTTTTGCTAGATCTAGTGCTATTGCCGAATTTTGAGCCATGCCATTTGAAATATGTGAGCACTTTGTGGATTAAAATCTTGCTGGTCGAACTAGAAGTGAAGATTGAGACCCAGTGAAGCTCTATTGTAAAACATTTCAGAATCAGTCACATCAAAATAGATCAACACTTCTAAAAGTGAAAATTTAACGGTGGTCTAATTTTGTACACCTGCTGTTTCTTAGAAGTTCCTGTTCACCAACATCTTCAAAAAGGAGTATTTTGTCCAACAATTTTAGTTCCATGGTGAGCAAGTTGGGTATGGAAGACATGTTTGAACAAGCTTGAAGGGAGTGTTCTAAACCAACAAGATTCTTTAATTTATAGGAATCAACCGACAATGTTGTATAGTTTATGAGATTCGATCCTTTATATTTTACATAATTAATGGTGTAATCGTATGGCAGGACAACTGTACAGTTCAATCCGTAGGCTTATATATATATATATATATATATATATTTATTTATTTATTTATTTTCTAACTTAAATGGGGAAAGAAAAACATTGGCTTTTCCATCCAGATTTTATCCGAAACCATTTCTTGCTTTCTAGGACAAGATTATGTGCATCTCATGCTATTGACCTAATGAGTCTTGCTTAGTTTTTTTGTCATTCTTCGTTGTCTCCCAATCTTAAGGCCCTTCAAACTTTCCTTCCATATTACAAGAAACGTTAGTTGTTATTGGTCAGACCTTTAGTGGATACAGTAAAGCTAATTATGTTAATGGAATAATACTTTTGATTTTAGCAACATTTATCTAAAAAATTGTTTCCTATCACCTTCTTGTAGGTGAAATTCACCCCAGAGATAAAACGTAAAGCAGAGTCAATTGGCTTAAACATTATTACAATAAAGTTCTGTGAATAGTATCCTCATTATGTAGTTCTCAGTTACAATTATGCTCTAGGTTTTCTTTTCTTTTCCTTTCGTATTTGAGCTTTTTCCCTAAAAGTAAAATTTCTGCTTTACATATCTCACTTTTTTATGCTTTCTTATTCATTCTATTTCGATCTGTATTCAGATACATGTCGACCTCATTATTAAGAATCGCAAGGGAACATAATTCAGTAGTTGCAGTTGTTGGAAAAGGCCATCTGCCAGGAATCCAAAAGAACTGGAAGCAGCCTGTTGATGTAAGTATGCCCTAGCAATGTTTTAAAACCATCCCGGGCATTGACCGAGAAAAAGTCAAGGGTCAAGGGTCAAAGGGTTGTTAAAAATAATAAATCAAAAATCAATAAATATACCATAAAAGATTTACAAATCAAAGAATTACAACTTGCCTACTTTCATATCAATGTATTCCCATGTTTATCAAGACATTCTACATCATTTTAACCAAATTAAAGAATTAGGTCCTCGCCTTTCAGATTCAGTAATTTTTCAATACTTCCTACTTGATGAATTTCATGTTGTCAACAGTACTTTTAGCAATTTGCTTGCAATATGTTTCTGTAATTGTTCGAACTGGAATATGTAAGTTGCCGGCAATATTCTAAGCCACCCGTACTAGAAAATGGGTCTCATGGCTAGTCACCAAGGCAGTTTCCATGCATGGCCTCCCCTCACCAATCATTCCTTTCAGAGATGACAACCCACCACAGTTGTTTACCTAAACTTTCACTCTTTAGTGTGCTTAGCCGGCTGCCATCTTATATTTAGCCCTTAGTTATTAAAACATTCCCTTTTCCCTGAAAATGCTGAATGGGCATAACCAGTTACCCGTGTCCAGGTCAACTGGTTCCTGGTTGAACCAGCCAGGTTGGCAGTTTTTGCTCTAGCTTTACCAATTGCAGTTTTAGACCATAACCTGACCGCTTCCTGTCTGGTTCCCAGTTTTTCCGTTCCAGTTGTGACAACATTGTGCGCCTGTCATGCTTTGGTATTCCAGACTCTGCATAACCACACAATAGATAAGCTGACCAAAGAAGTATCACATGTTAAATTCAATCTGAACGCCACCCTTTTTTTAGGGTTAAAAACACTGTTAAGTCTCAACATATAGTGAAGCTTTCATGGTAGACACTGAAGTTTATTTTGATAAAAATGATCGATGAAGTATACTTTTTGTTTCAATTTGACCTGCTCAATGAAATTCCATTATTTTTTCTAACAAAAATGTCTGCCATAGAAAATAGTCTGATGTGGCATCAATGTGGAGGTGTGTTGTACATCAGACATTCCGTTAGAATAACTAAAGGATTTTAACTGAGTGGCAAACTTCAGTCAAAAATTAAGTACGGTCACTAACATGGAACTTTGCCCATTTCTGTTACGACTGCAAAACTCAATATATGATTGTACTAGTACTAGGTTTTCTATTATTTGCTAGTGTATTAAAAACTTCATGCTATTTACTGTTTCACAGGTGAAGCAACTTCTGAGCATTCCTTCAGAAAACCGTACTATTACCGTGGGAAAGATTATCACTACCCTAGGAGTTACAGTTGCAGGGGTCGCCATCATATCCGGCCTTTATTTCTTGAGCAGGAAATAGTGCAAGGAGAATTCAAGAAATGCCAAAAAAATAGTATGATCTCGAGTCTATTATATGAAAGCCTCATTCTTACTCGGGAAAGTATAATGCGATATTCTTTGTTTTTTACACCACAAAGAAACATTCTTTGTAACGACACAGATTTCTGAATAGACCGAGTTATTGTCTCAAATTGTTTATGCTTTTGATATAGATCAAAATTTCTGGATAGACTGAATTTTCCTTGATTTCTAAATGTCGAAGTACAGAGAATTTTTTGGGATAGAGTAGGCCTCTCTCTCTCTCTCTCTCTCTCGTTTTGGATCGAAGTTTACGAATCTTATGGAAAATTGGTGGGAAATTTTTCTGACTAGTCTGTGTTTTTAATATTTTGGGTAAAAAATGAGATTCTCCAAATACTTTTATCAGATATGGGAATCCAGTTATACAAAATGATTATAGATTTTTTATTTTATTAAATGAAAATGTCGTCTTCACAAATCTTTGCAAAGTTGATGAGGGACACGGGACACGACGAGTGTTTAAATGGATTACTAGTCCTTGTCTACCTGTCTAATTTGATGGGGAGGTCTAGGTATTTCAAACTTCAAGAGTGAGATTTTTTGTAATACTTTTTGTTAAGTTTGATGAGAATGGGTAGGCACTTCAAACTTCAAGTGCGAGAATTTTGTTACACTTTTAAGATTGACAACTGAGCTAAAAATTTATGTAATCATACATTACATTGGTCGATCACGAACCACTGACTTTTCCCTCTTTCTAAAAGAGATTTTTGATATAGTTATTTAATTGATTCAAAAAATTGAAGTGAAGTTAGCGCTTTTACCAAGTTCTATCAAACTGGTTCAAGGGTTTAACCTCTCCTTGCTCACTTTAGATAAGTATTACACTTTCTTGCTTTTTCTATTCTTATTGGATAGTTTTCCATGCTTACCTTTCTAAAGAGCTAAATTCACTATGACCTTATCGTTAGAGCTAACGGGCTTTCAAGAGAGAGAGAGAGAGAGAGAGAGAGAGAGAGAGATGCACTACTCCATCTAGAAAGGGCTTTTCGCCAGAAGGGAGCAGATGGATACGATTACTTTCCAAGAGCTCTATTTCTCAATCTGCAAGTGCCTCTCTTTAAAACGAGTTCTCACATGAGAAATTTTACTAGCTTGGTACTTGTGTGTGTGTTATATTCAGTAGTTGATTTAATTTTATGTATTTATGCTCTTTTGTTTTCCCTATTATCCATGTGGTACTTCTTGAATGAAGACTTAATAAATATGTTGCTCTCTTCAAATATGGATTATCGTGGAATGCATGGAACTTTCTTCAGCTGCACCTTTTGTCGGAAGGTAATGCCAGCAGAATGTTAGTGTCCTAAATTACTAGATTGCCTACGGACTATGGGATGACATTTTTCTTTGGGAAAGCATCACTTGACTATGGTTATTTTGGGAAAGAATAGAATCTCATGGACCTTTTGCACTCTTGCCTATGGGCATATATATTATTTAGTTGATGTACATGTCGCAAATCATTCCTTGATGTACATCTTGTGGGCGGGTTGTTCCTCGTTGCGTTCTAGTAGACTATAAACTACAGGAACAAATACGGTTGAATAGAACCCCAGGCACGTTACACGTTCCATTATTCAGGTGGTGATGATCACCCAGGGTATGCGCTAGCGCCCTTTATAGCACTCTAGAACCTACAAACGCTAGTGAAAACCTGGGTCGATTGATCCTCCATTCATCTGACTAGAGGTGTTGATAACGAGGTCACCTTCACAACCTTCTTCCTTGTGTCTCTTTGCTAGATAAGGAGGTTTGCTCGAATTTCTCAACCACCCTTGCTCATGATGCGCTATAGAACCTCCAACGTGTCTAGGGACCAATCAGGACATATCTAGCGGTATAGGAGCCAACTCGGCTTCAGTTATGTAGTTTCGCACGTTCCATCACTTCTCATTTTCAATACAAATCGTGAAACATCATGAGCAACACGATGTTGAGGCCCGAAATTCAGAGTGAAATTTTTTATTTGCTTATTCCTAGTCGTCATGTGAAAGAAATGTAGAAATAAGAAAGAAATAGATTATTCTTGAGAGCTTGTCCAATACTACCAGTACCTTAATGCATCTCCTTCGCCCGTGCAAGAGACTTCTATGCCAACGAGGAACAACGACCATGTTATGAAAGAAAGCGGCATACTCCATTTTATATAAATTGAATGCTAGAGAGATACTTGAAAGCCCAATAATAACTAACCAAGAGGGGGTGAATTGATTTTTTTTAAAAACTTTTTTGAAAGATTACTTCAAAGTTTAAACAATTTTGGAATGAATATAACAATCAAATAACGAACACAAATACGAAAGTTATAAGTAAAAGGGAAGAGAATAAGCAAACGATCTAATTGTAGAGGTTCGACCCAAATCGATGATTTACGTTCTCCGTTATCAAGGTCTCCATCACAAACAATGTCTTTTCACTATTTTGATTGACTTATGGTACAATCCAAACCTTTACAATGCTTCTAGTGACTTACAAGCAAAGAGCAACACCCTTATACAATATTGAGTTTTACGGGACCTTAATACAACCTACAAATTTGAAGAGAAATGATTTTACAATTTGAAACTTTTCTCTTAATAAATGACATGGACAAATTAAGTACTAAGAGAAGAAAAGATTAACACTTAATGAATAGCAATAATTGAAGGCTCAAGTGTTAAATGAGAAAACTTTGATGATAAAGATGAATGGAGAATTTGATTCAAAAAATCAAAATATTTTCACAATAAATGGTTTGATGATAAATAAAATGTAAGATCAAATGTAGTTTTTGCTCAATAATATCTTACTTTAATGCTCTCAAAAAGTCTTACAATGAATGCAAAAAGTGAATGTATTTATAGAGTTCAATGAACAAAAAATCTATTGAACCGGACAGTAAACTAGACGTCCACTTTCTTCTCCAGACGTACAAAAACTAGCCGTTGTGCACCAAATATCTGAACGGTAAAAAAAGTGACCGTTAGATGATCCAGATATCCGCATAGACATCTGGACGTAAATTGCTTTGTACGGACATCTACATTTCAAGAGTTTGATCCATTTTGTCTCTGCATGGTCCGATGTGAATATTTTTAAAATATGATTTAAGTTCACTTAGGATTTTGAAAATCAATTTTTGCTTTAAAAAATGATTTATGGAAGTGATGATCAAAGTAATGTTTAGCACATAATAAAATGATTTTTGAGCTTTCATCATTTAGTGCTAAGAAGTGAAGTGTTTATACCTTTACAAGTGAATATAAAAGTCTAATCCAATATCTTCATTTGATGCTTGACTATTGAAGCTCTTTGTCTCGAACAATTTATCTTGAATTCTCGACTTTCATCACTTCCTTCATTGTAAGTCCGATTTGTAATGTGAAGGTCTTGATATCGACATTTTTGTCCTCGATCGATCAATATTATATAGGATGCTTTGAAAACTTAAAATCAATTGTTAGAAACAAAAATCAATTTGTTTGTTATGATTAAAATATTAAGAATAAAGTTAACAATAGGTCAACAATATTAAGATACGGTGCCACAATCAAGGAAGGCTCTTTCATGCTAGGCGTATGGAAACACACTTGCTATATATGCTTCATACCACTACGTTATACCAACTATACCTAAACAAACTGAAAAAAGATCATAAAAACAAATTGAAAAAAGAGAATAGTATGTAAAAAAAATGTGTTATGACTCGTCACTGGAGACTGCCACGTGGACGTCAATGTTAAGCCGTGGAGCCGAGGCCCCTGTTAGACCGAGGCCCCATATCCGAGGCCCTTTTTGTCAGCAGAGGCCCAGCACTCTTTAGGCACCTCCCCCCGTTCCGAGGCCTCTCAGCCCGCGATGGCCCACGTGTAGGGATTTGCTCATGATGAAGATCTTTGTTTGAATGATTGATGTGACCTTTGTAAAAAGTGTATTTGTGTCCTATCTTGTCAATGTAAGAACATTGAATGCTTTAAAAAGCTAGGAAGGTCAACTTGATGGCTAGGATTTGATGCTTTGGCCGAGGAGATGAGGCCACGTGTAATTTGATCTAAAGGTCACCATTCTATTTGTAATGCTATAAATACCCCTACCATGTAACAACTAAAGGCTAATGAAACTTTAAATACTCAAAGCAACGTATCTCATTCCCTGATCAAGGTTATTGCAACTACAAATATTGCCTTCATCGATTGATCATTATACAATCTTGTTCCGTAAATCCTGTTGGAGTCCAAACGAAAACTTCTCGTGTTGTTGAGCCCCTCCCACGTCCAATCTTTGGAGCGATCTCGACCGTAGATCTACCTTAACGTGTCGGATATGGCTTACGCATGCATGAGTGGGCCCGACATCTGTTGAGTTCGTCTGTAGGAATCCACACTATAACCACGAACAATCCCATAGAAAAAGCTCTCTAAAAAGAATTTGGGCATCCCCCTCGAAAGAGGATTTGTTCTTGAGAAAGGAACAAGAGGAAACCCCCAGAGTTGGAAAATATTTGAGTTTTAGGCTTGCCAAAAAAATGAGTTCGGATGGAGATGCCCCTCCCAAGCGGATGAGGGAAAGTGAGGATGAAGTCACAGTCGTCCCAGAGGGTCGGTCCTGACGCCATCACCATCATAGACGAGGTGGTAGAAGAATGGCGGCCCAGCTTACAAGGGAAATGGTAACCATGGTAGCCAATATGAGGAACATTACCAATCAAAACTTAGCCATGCAGGAATTATTAATGCAAATGCAAAGCCATGGAGGTCGTCCAATCCCTCCATTCGCCTCTCAGAAGCAATACCAACAGGAAGAAGAGGTGCACTTTAGTTAGAAATAGATTTAGAGTATTTGCACTTTAGTCCCTAAACTTTCACTTTCTTCCAGTTTGGTCATTTTTCGCTTGGTTCACCTCAATTTTGCTACATTCATCACTTTGCCCTACAAAACATAAATTGCGTAGAATTAAGCTATATTCCAACATTTTAATCAACAATTGCTCATGTTTTAACAGTAAAATAAG
>CAIGRT010176946.1:0-10842 GCA_903798405.1 Fraxinus platypoda
TTGGTTCTTTGAGGACATGAATGGAGAAGTATTTTTCAATGGATGGAAGTATTGTACAACAAATTAACATCTGTCATATGAACATGTAATTAATATACTATTGTTCAATAAATTAAGAACGCTTTGAAATGTTAAATCAAACCTCTCAAATAGGGGCTATATTTATAAGTAGGTTGACGAGAGGCTCATGACTTGGCTTGGCTCGGCTCACCCCTGTCAAAAGGCGAGTTGGCGAGCCAGGTAGAGCCAAATCTTTTTCAAACGAGCTAGCACATGCTCGGTTTAATCCATTAATACAAATATGCCTTTATGTTATAATCAGAATTACTTTATTTATAAAGAGTGTCTTATACTTAATAAATAACATTTTTAAATTTAAATAGAAATTTTTTTATATACTTCAACAAAACTCTATTTTTTTTACTCTTCATTCCACTTTTTTAAGAAACATCCATTAATTTCTCCTTAGCTTTTATTTAACATTTTTATATNGATTTGAATAATTTTAAAAAATAGAGTATCAAATTCTTTAAATTTTTTCATGCACTAATTAGTCATTATAAAGTAAGAATCGTTATATTTTCTAAAATAGAGATAATATTATATTTTTCTTTCAGTGATCCAAATGTTCAAACTTCGCCCTACTAATCTTGAAAAGTGAGGGCCTTACCCTTTGGTTCGCCCCTTGAATATTATATTTTAAGTTTATTGGAGATGGTCTAACACCTTTTTAATTTAGATTAAAATTATAGTTTCAATAAATTTTAATAAAAATGATGAAATATATGCATGATAAATTGAGAATCTCATCTAATATTTGATTAAAATTAATTATTGACTTTAATTCGGGATTAAAATCAAATTTTAATGTTTGACCTAATGTCAGTGCAATATTTAATGCATTGCTTTCACAAAATTGTGCACCATTTCCAAAATACAAGTACACGGTACTCCACAAGCTCGTCGAACAATTCCAGGTAATTATGACTAATATTTGGATGGCACAACAGTGGAAGAGAACACTTCGTAATTCAGCTTACATATATAACTGGGACATAAAGAGAGTTTTATGATTCATCACTACTTAACAAAACATTTTGTTGCCATGCATGATGCACTCAATTGAAAATAGAAGAGCATTAAACTGATATTCTTAATGGAATAAATATTTCCAACGATGATCTTTAAGATTGCCTCATTTTCTCAAAGTTTGGCAAAAAGAAGCAAAAGACTCCTTAAGTTCGCGAGGAAGGGGAATTGCCAAAGGAGTAAGCACATCGAAGGGCCTTCCTTTGCTGCCCAAGGAAGCAGGCAAAGCAAGCGCAGGCTGCTGCTTGTTCAGACCTTCGATAATAAATGAGAACGCCCCAAATGTGAGACAGCTTTGAAGTAGAGCTTGTGGGGCACCTGTAAGAAGAAACAAAGCAAATTAACACCAGAAGCACACCATAATGGTCGACCTAATTTTGAACACTTTGGAAGCCATTATTAAGCAGCATTGGCTTCAAATTGATGAAATTAACTTTAACCAAGCTAATTATGAGGACAAATTCGAGATTTGTAGGCTCCCAAATGAAGTTCAGTTCAGAATTCAAAATTGACTATGAAATAAAGCAGGAAATCCGAGCAAGAATTTAAGAGTTAATTGCATTATTTAAAACAGTAATAAATTAATGAGAAAAAAAATCAACCTATGAATGCTTACAGATGTCATCTATCAGTTATACGCAGACAAAAAAATATAGAATGACTTGTTAACGTATGGGAATAAAGATGGCATCACAGAGAGTACAAGTGCTTGGCCACACTAGCCTTACGATGCAAAGGGGCTTGAGAATTCTGAAACATATCAAGTCATTCTCTAAATTGGGTATAAGTAATTCCTTCAGGGTGCAAATATCACATATTCAACCCTGGAGAAAGGAGGGAGTGTGGAGAGGTCAAAATACCTGGATAGCTCAAAGCAAGACCTGTGCAACATCCCGCAACTCCTGCATTGATGACTGTAGAGAAAGAAGAGCCACATGAAATAGAATGGTCAATCTAAGAATTTATTTTCAAATGAAGATGTCTTACCATCATCTTTCCCCCGCAACCTCTTCATAAAGCATACAACTAAACTGAGAACCCTAGACAGAACCGCAAATGTCTGGAATGCAAAGTAATATCAAAGAGATCTAATAAAGCATACAACTAAACTGTGAACTCCAGATAGAACCGCAAATGTCTGGAATGCAAAGTAATATCAAAGAGATTTAAGACAAGAAATCCGTGCCATTAAAGTCATGGATGAGAAAGTTCAAAGTGGACCAACAATTACAGTTCCCATACCTTAGCAGAAGATCCTGCCTCAGAAAATGATCCTTTCAAACCTTTCTTTTTAATTAATCCTGAACCTGAGACACATATCAAGTCATATCATATTTTGATCAACTGTTGCAAACTCAGAAGGCAGGAATTTTTCCTGAATATCCCAGTAGGCTAACTAGAAGAAGTAGGAATGACTAGTTTTTTAATCATGAATTTTTGAATTGATAATGAAGTTTTAGTCAATATAATCATAGTTCCAATAATAATCTGAATAAACAGTGTCCACATGATCTGCATAGATTTAATCTCGTCAGAGTGCCAAGTTCTAATCGTGGATATTTTCACAAGCTCTACATCAGGGTAAGCCCACAACACAATTAGGACATTTGCATAACCTGGCCTTCGGAGTTCACCTTAATCATAGTTCAAAGTATTCAAATGTAACTACTCCAAAATTATTTCACTAATATCTGAAATAGAGGAAAGGGTGAAGACATATAGCGACACGCACGGCAAGATTAAACAGGAGATAGCAATATCAATACAAACACATTAATAAGAGTACTAAAAAGCCATTCTCCATGTCTATGAGACATGTTTCATATAGGCATATACAATTGAACTGCTATTACATGTTTGGCAATACTCTGGACAATATAACTAACACAATTTTATCTACATTTTTCCTGAAAAATATTCCATTAGTGCCAAACGGAAGCTCGGTGAATTGTCAAAATACCCCAGCTTTCAACCAACACATGTATACTCTACTTAAATAACTAAACAGAAAAGAAAAGACAAATAAAATAGTAGAAAATCCAAAAATTAGGTTACCGTAGCCAAAAATGGATCCCATGAAGGCGCCGGCGGCTGAGTCACCGGCGAAACGAAGGAGGCAAACCAGTGGCGGACTCGACGGATTGGCGGCAGTGCTGGCAGATAGTGCATCAGAAGACGAGTTAGATGTAGGATTTGGAAGGTTCTCGACTTCAGAGTCGGAGTCGGAACTCGGATTGTTCGCCGGCGTCGACATCTTTGAAAATATAAACCCTAATTTTCGGTGAATACAAAGGTTTTCAACTTCTTAACTTCTGAAACTTTTTAGGATGTTTGAGATGAGATATTTTGTTCGCATATACCCTCCTCTGCACTACGTCGTCGTTTCCCATTGCACTCTCTTTTAACGACAATAAAAGGATAATTGCACCGTTAGTCCTCAACCTATTACTCAAATAAAAATAACTGGTTAGTTTCAATTGTTATGTATCTTTTTGGACTCGAAATCATTGTAAAGGCAAGATTTATTTTCAAAAATAAATAATTTTTTATAAAAGTAAAAAGAAAGTGACGATTTTGAACTTGAAAATGAAACTTTCACTTATTTTTTACCGTTATCCAAACACGCTCTAAAAAAAACAAATATCAAAGCAGATATTTACTTTTGTAAGAGACAAAGATATGTTGTCAATACAGATATCAAAATTTTAATTTGAAAAAGTAACTTTCGCTTAGTTTTACCGTTAGCTAACACGCTCTAATAACAAGCATCAAAGCAGTTATTTACTTTCATAACAGATAGATATTTTGTTAATACACGCAATAATTGTCCATCTAACAACAGAAATCAAATTGCTAAAACATGAAATGTAAAAGATGTACAGCAGAGCTTCACAAGCAAGCACAAGAGAGAAGTGTATGAATGCAGGTGACCCAAGTAGGGTCCAATGCACTTAAGGTTTCCTCCTAGGATGATTATTAATTGACTCAGTAACGTTCATGGTATATTGCTCCGAATTCGGCTCGCCAAGATTGATCATCGTCAGGGATTGGGGTTGTATCTTGGTGTATTAAATCGGAGTCTTCATGATAAAGAGGCTGTAATGCTGCTTGAGGCAATCTGCTCTCTGCAAGATACTGTTTCATTGTGCTCATCTCCATCTTGTGCTTTCTCTTCAGCTTCTCTATTTGTTTCTTTAAATTTTCATTCTCTTCCTGGATCATAGTATTCTTCTCCTGCAATGATAGGGGGAAAAATCAGGAAATGCAATTTGACAGCTTTCTCAAAATATTGAACCACATCATCTAAAAATTTAAGTTGTTGCAGAGGGGACAAGATTTATTTACTTCAACAGGCCACTCACATGCAGACACAATTCAATTTTTCATAAAAGTCTTGCACATGCACAATTTTCACTTGAACTCGAGACATTTGCTAGATTGTTTCACCTCATCTAAAAGTTTAAGCCATTGTAAAAGAGACGAAGAAATTATGTCTTCAACATCAAGAAACTTTCGTACTGGAAACAATCATAAATGAGGTACAGAGTTAGCCTTTTCTTTCAGACTGAAAGACTAGAAAGTATATGATCTCAGCAACCGAAGGCAAGCATATAGGCTGTATTGACAAGAAAAAAAGAATGAGGATCATAGGAAAGCATGACATAAATATAGTTACCTCAGCCACTGAAGTCTCTTCCTCTGCTTCCCTCAACCTAGCAAGTAGTTCACCTGCAGCATGTACAGCTTCTGCAGTGTCTTTGATCTGGATTCTAAGACTCTGATTCTCCTTTTTCAGTAGCTTCCTCTCCCGTTCCCTTTCCATCCTCAAAACTGAAAGCTCCCGTGCTAGTGACTTTGCGAAACGAGAACCACAACCTCTGGCTCCTGCTTTCGCAGCTGCCCTTTTCACCTCTGCTATCCCTTCCATAACTGTTCGGTGCTTTCCCTCCAAGTCATTGTACTTCTCCTGCAGGTCAGCATAGTGCTCGACCAGTCTAGCATGCCCAATGATAGCTCTTTTAAGTGCATCATCCAATTCCTCTGTACAGTTCTTCTCTAATCTCAACTCTATCTCCACCCTTTCTGCTTGTTGACGGTTAGATTGGATTTCAATTCTCAATTCATCAGTTAATGAAATCCAATCACTTTCTATTTCCATCCATCGTATTCTTTCCTTTTCAAATTCTTCCTCACTATTACCTCGAGCACATGCACTACTTCTTCTCAACTGGATTGATTGCGACAACAAAGAGGATCTGCGTCTGTCAACTGATCTGTTTGTAGGTGTAACAGTATATGACTGCAATTTGCTCTTTAGAATCTCAATTTCTTTGAGAAGTGCTTCCCTCTCTTCCACATCAAAGGATTCTTTCCCCCTGCTAAGATTTAACTCTTCCTGGACTTCTTTTATTTCACACTTCTCCTTTATAAACTCCGGCTCTTGATTTTCATGACCATCCCATGTCAGAAGCTGTGAAGGAACAAATAGAGACGCATAAGAACACTGATGATAAGCAATAGATGACAAAAGAATCATTACCATTCAGAAGATAGTAAAATTCCTAACCTTATTTTCATTAATTGGTGAGTTGCATTTCTCAATTTTGTGCTCATTGGTAGGATTCTCATTTGTCGTGCAATTGCATTTCTCTAGCTGCAATAAATCAGTTTATCAGAAATGTGTATATTATAATTAAACAGGTTTGAAACTTTATAGAGTACAAGAATTTATTACCAATAGGTTTAAATGCTCTATTTTAGCTGCTTGCTCCTTGCAAAGACTGTCAAGCTCCTTCTCTCTCTTAATAGCCATAGCCAAATCTCTCTCTACATCAAGCTAAAAGAGGACAATGGAAAGAAAAGTAAATTAACTGATAGCACAAACAAAGATTATGATATAGTAATTGACCTACCCCGGTCACTTGAGTTGATAATCTATTAAAAGCTTCATTAGAGGCAGAAATTTCTTTCCCCTGACATGTCATACAGACAAAGGAAGCAAAAGGTGCATCTGAAGATTGTTGGTCATGTGGTGAGGTTTGAACAGAAGCATGGACCTTTTCAGTTGATGGACAGGATTTGAGTGCAAAATGTTCAAAAGAGAAGGAAGCTGATGATCTAGTTGATGCAGAGTTCCCCTGGTGGTGGTCAATGATCTGTAAGCCTCTGTTCAGGCTATCAGCTAAGGATTCAGTTGGGCTTGGAAATATTCTAGAAGACCTTAAAGAGGATTTGATATGATCATGTTGTTGATTCGACTGTCTGACATCCAGATTTTTGGAGGTCGCAACATCCTGATTCGACCGATGATTTGGTGAGAACACTGTGCTTTTCCTTTGAGTACTTATTTTTGGAGACTCAGAGAACACAGGATCTTGGAGGACTGCACGATGAGGGCATTCACTGATTGACAAGCTACTGCTTAATGAAGGATGAATGACCACTGACTTCTTCGGGATACTATCGAGGTCACCCACTGATATGGTGTTGTTTAGATCTGGAATTTCTGTTTGAGATACTCTTGAACTAATTTCTTCAAGGTCGCTTTCTTCTGAACAGCTCAAGTAATGTTCACAGGCCTGATCTGTCTCACAACCTTCTGCAGAGTATAATTGATTGCAGTCTCTGTTCTCAGAATTTTCTTCATCAGAACTATGTAAATTATCAATCTGAAATCTTAGTTCTTTTAAGTCATCCTCATTGACGGGTATTTCTTTTTCAGAATCATTGTCTTCGCATGGTAAGATCAGTGAACGATTCAGGCTCAGTCTTAACTGATTCACACTTTCACGAACACTTTGCCCTCTGAAGTTCCTTTGATTGCTAGTGAATGAGTTGCGTGAAATGGACTTAGCTTTTATAAGTTCTTCCTGTGGTCAAAGACAATTAGTATTTAAGTTCAAAAAATAACGTCTTGATAGAAAAATGGCTCCCATAGGAACAAGTAAAAGTACCTTCAGCTGGCGAATCTGGTTGCTGAGATCATCAACATCATCTTCTGTTATTTCATTTATTACAGGTTCATTCTTCACAAGCTTTGCCCGCTGTCCAAATCTAAGTGTGCTTATTGTTTCACCACTGCTCCTACATGAAAACATTGAAAAGAAATAAAAGATTCAATTACATGAAAAAGGTATGAATGGTGGAAGAAGAAAAAGATGAAAAATGGAAGACACAAAATGATATGGGCATGTTATCAATATCCAAATGTGTAGAATTTCATTAAAACCAAAATTACATGTATCAGTTTTCTTCATTATGAACATCCGTTCCCAAGACCATATTACGTCTATTTTTCTTGTATTAAAAAGGTTAGCATTGTCCAGTACCTGTTATCAGGAGAAATGGCACACATAATGGAGAGTTTGGCATTGCCACCAAATGATTCCCTCAACACATGAGTTAGACAAGAACTTCTATATGGAACATCTTCGGCTCTCCCAGAATTACTTCTCTCTGCGAGGACGTTTACCAAGTGCCTGCAGCAATCAGAGAGATTTTTAGTCAATTGCGCATAAATATATGTGAATTGATATATTTCATGTTCAACCATACACCAGCTTCTGAAGAATTGGGTCAAGACAACTCTACCATAAAAATACAATAAAAGGAATACATAAGATTATCACAAAAACATATTGTACAATAATTTTTTATTGTCCTTTTATTGTACCAGAAGAAAGATTACATATAAACAAATGCTTATGTAAACTAAATATTTTACGTGCAGCTGTATATCAGTATTTGGTAAATTGGATTAAGATATAAAAATAAAAAAAGACAATAAGGATTACACTATAATCACAACTACTCTCGTCTTTAATATCATTCTGCAAGTAAATTATTTCTTCACATATTGATAACTTTTTATTCCAACATTTTCTGACCGGTGACACCACCTTAATCTTAGGGCGCATTAAATGCTTAAGAGGTTTCAAGGTGTTCAGCAGTCACTTGACAGTTGACAAATAATAAATGCATATATGTGCTAAAATAGCTAGGAATATAGCAATCTATTAAAAAAAATTAAGCATATAAGGAGAAACAAACACTAGACAACCATAATGACAATCTCAATTATGCTTCAAAGATGTTCATTGCACATACCCGAGTTGTGATGTGGACTTTTTTACGTACTTCCCTTCTTTCACATGCTGTCTGCTAGCATCGTCAAGTAAAGTTCTCTCAAAACCAGCGAGGTCTACCATGCTGATTCTACTAGTCTTGGAACTACCAAAGCATTTTGATGAGGATTCCTGAGGCAATGTATTGAAAGAATGTAAAATATTTGCATCAAAAGTCGAACGGAATATCAAACAAACCGAGTATTGAAATGCTTGCATAAAGAATGAATTTTTAGTTAAGGTTAACTTGTTCGAGACTACCAGCTTTCAGTTTAAAACGACTATGATTATATTCACATGTATGCCCATAAACCAAAGTGGAAAGCTAAGTGAATATTCTCTAAGCTTAAAAGTAACAACAAAGATTGAGTTCCAAAAACGAAGACTATATTAGACAATATCTAAAATTACTTGAAACTAAAGTACTTTGCCAGTGTTACCTTGCACCAGGAATCAATTGTGAACGTGAATACAGTATGTGATCTGGAACTCTTGGAATTTATGCTTGTAGCGCCAGCCTTTCTATTCGTAAGCCCCTGCAGTATAAAATTAACTCAAACTTTAAGTGGTAACGAAAACTGCTAGAAGCATCCTCCAAATGAAATACAAAGTTCATATTTCTGACATTCTTTATGTTTGCTACCTTAATCAAAATTTGGATGACATCCTCATAACTGGTTACATACTCCTCAGTCAAGTTCTCTGTGTAAAATCCATATTTGGCATCATCCTTTATCTGTAAAATTTGAACCGTCCAGTTTTATTATAATGTGTACATTAAAAAGATGCATTAACAAATTGAAAACATAAAACTGGAGATTGTTTTACTGTCTCTTTTGAAGAGAAGAGATAAAATGCACCTCTAGATTTCGCTGTGTTGGGTCCAGTAGATCTCCAATTTTCTCATTATATATCTGTAGCAGTAAATCATACATATTACAGTCAATGCAATGATATAATACTTTTCACTAACGCTTCTTAGGAGAATGAAAATATTTACCTCAAGAAACGAGCACCTGCATTGGTAATTTATCTGTTTACCATCAGAATTCTCTTGCTCCTATGTGATTAAAAAAAATCAGTCCCAATTCCTATATCACCAGATCTCATTTTTCTTAGTCCACCGAGAGATACAACTTACCTTTTGAATCTCACAGAACAAACTTTGAAAAATGCGAGGCACAATACCCTGAAGACCACTGGCTGATGGACCCTCCACCATGGCACTTGGGGGACCCCACATTGTGTAAGACTTTCCACTCCCAGTCTAGTAAAACACACCAAATCACATCAAAATAAACAGACAGACACAGCATAAATGGATTAAAAGTCAGCCAAAACTACCTGTCCATAAGCCAAGAGTGATGTATTGTAGCCAGCCAATGCATCCTTCACGATAGGGGCACCAACTAATTGATATACTTCCTCCTAAAATTACAGATCCACAACTTCATAAATCAAACTAGACCTTTATATATTTTTTAAATTAATTCACTAGAAACAATCTGGAATTTCGATTTCCACGTTTTTTAAAATTATTTGTTGGTAAACTTAAAAATAGAATACTGGAGAAATAAAAAATGTTGGAAATGATTCCAAACCTGAGTTGAATTCGAGTCGAAAACCGCATCCAAGGTGAACTTTCTGTCACCAACAGATACTGAATCGTTAGAAACTTTTCTAACCGTCTGAAATCCACCTCCACAGTAATTAGTGGGCCTTAATCTCGCCACAACCTATCCACACACCCAGAAATCAAACACATTTAAATTATAACCTAAACAGTTAACCACGAAATTAAAATTAAACAATTTCACTATTTAGTACCAAACCTAATTGAAGTATAATCCTATCGAAATACCCAGGTAAGAGAATTAACATCCATTGAACATGATTTAACCTAAAAATATAATCAATTCGAGATTCAACCAGTTCCACTGTCTAGGATTCATGAAATGGAAACTGTAAGAGTCGAGTTCAAGTACCTTGACAATTGTATCTGGGGCATTGGGTGCTTTTTCTTCCAACACGGAGGTGGTATCTTCTACTTTATGGGGATTTACTAAGGGTTTTCTAGGTGATTTTTTGGGTAATGAAATTGAACCTGACAGTGGAGGATTGCTGATCTGAATGTTTGGATCCGGGGGTGCAATGTTTTCACCGTTCGATTTGGACTTCGCACGGCGCATTAAATTCATGTTTTGCTTCGATTTAGGAAATAAATTCTTGAATGGTGCGACGGAGGCAGATATGCTTCCCAAGTATCTGTTCTCTGAGATTTCAGCCTTGGACTTCAACATGATTCGATAATTCGATTTGCGATAGAAATTCTGAGTGAAATTTTTTTGAAGATTACAATTTACAGACAGTTCGTTATCTGTGTGGTTGTGTGTGAGAGAGAGTAGAGGATTGGTTCAAATGCTGATAGAGTAGAACCGTTGGACTTTGAAGAGATGACCGTTGAGCAATGCGGAGCGTTTAAAAATTTGAAGTGTGGACCTGATTGTGAATGGCAATAAAGTCCATGAGTGGCCCTGTAAAAATCAAAGGCACGTTACTTTGATGAGTAATGCTATTTGCACTCGCTCGTTACCTCATACAATTAAATCTCGATAAAGTAATACCCTCG
>CAIGRT010176975.1:0-19620 GCA_903798405.1 Fraxinus platypoda
GTCTACACATTGAAGCAGATACGTGATCCAAGCTACCGTGTAAAGGTGAAGCCACATCTCTCGAAAGAGATAATGGAAATGGATATGAACAAACCGGCTGCTGAACTGGTGAAGCTCAACCCTAAAAGTGAGTATGCTCCCGGGTTGGAAGACACACTTATCTTGACCATGAAGGGTATTGCAGCTGGAATGCAGAACACTGGTTAAGGTCGGGTCATCTTGCCTTGGCTAGATATATGGTGTCGGTTAAATTATAAAGAAATAACGAGTTAAGTATTGTGGTACTCTTTGTTTTGGAAGGTTTGCGATAATATTGCCCTCTAAGTATGTACTCAAACCAAATACATATGACAATGACTTTTTCTTGCATAAATCTTGTATGCATATGCATATGTGACTTTTTCGATCATCAGTAAACAAGAACGAAGTATATATAATAAGCCAAATTAAGCTTGTGTTCTTCCGCTAGCCACAATTATTGCCTCTTCGATAGCCTGGAAAAAAGTGGCAATCTTGTACGTAAAGAATTCCACGAGCATTGGTATCAACTCGAGGTGCATGAATCCATAATCCGGAACCAGAATCCTGTGTACAGATCAATTGAAGAGATACCTAACTATAATCCAGAACTGATATTGAACATGACAAGGGGATTTGGCAAACTTATGCTCTTTATCAAGTTATTACCCGTTCCACCGGTTATATAACATGACCAAGACAACAGGAACCAATAGCCTTGGCTGCCCAATTGCTCCCCTGCGAGTAAGAACTTCTGATGAGCAAACCAAATGGAGCCAAGTAGGTCATCTTTGATCTTACTAATATAGAATGTCTGCAATGATTGACTCAACTTCATACCATAAACTTTATAAAGCCAAAAACATGTGGGACATCCTAAAGTTTGAAGGATTAATGTAGCTGACCGCAAACTTATTGCAGATAAAGTAGTTTCTTGTTGCTTTCGTAATTGTAAACATTGCCATACATTTTCTTCGTGGACATGTAGTTGCCTTATTCTTCAATATTTTTCAAACTGCACGAGAAGTTGTGCTTGGGAATAGGGAAAAGCGAGGAAAAAATTATAACTAGAATATAAGAAATGGTTCAAAATTATGCCTCACAAACGTCATTCTCAGCAAAAAGCAACAGGATTGTGTCCAGTTAAACCACTGACTGAATTTTGTGTCCAAGAAATTCAGTAGCAGTCACGATTAGGGTACAAAGCTTGCACCCATGTCTCTTAAATTCAATTCATTCAATGGGGGGTAATCAAGCAGTAACAAGGCCATCCTTGATGATGCAACCATACATTTGTTGAGTGTAGGACATCACATGAATCCATCCATAAGATCTACCTTGATATTATTTGCCAGGATCAAGATGCAGAAGGTAAAATGCAAGTTGTTTTGTTTTGTGACTTAAATTCCATGTAATTTTGAAGTTTGATTCATGGAGGAAGCTTAGATAATATTGGTTTAGAAGTCCGGTTTGATAAATGATCAAATTTTATCATGGATTGAGAGTTTGATTGTGATAAGAGTTTTAGGATTGATGAAGAAGTGTTTTGAAATGACAAGGAATGATGCAAACAGGGGCTGGGCGAAGCTGCGCCATAGCTCTGTTTGGGACCAGTAAGGTGCCAGCCCCCGAGTGCCGAGGCACCGGGGACAATGCCACGACGCCACCTGTGCTGGAGGAAGTTGACTCCTAGTTGATTTTTGATGCAATTTTGTATTCTACTTCATCCATAATTTCAAAATTTGGCTCCTATAAATACTCTACAAGGTGTAGGCTCTTTAGAAACTCAAGATAACAATTAGATCATTAGGCTCCCATAAATACTCCACAAGGTGTAGGCTCTTAAGAGACTCAAGATAACAATTAGATCATTGTTGTATACATTATATACTTGAGATGATTGTTTAGATTTAGATTGAGAGAATCAGATCTTGTAAAATCAATTTTAGTTTCTTGATATAATAAATTATTCTCTTCCACAAAAAAATTGTTTGTTGTGTGATCCATTATTTTTCATATTGTTCATATTATTCTCGTCTTTAATTATTTGGTTGAATTCTCAACAAATGATATCAAAGCGATTCTAGTATTTTGGTTGGTTCATAACAAATGGTATAACAGCCAAATTTTTTGGCGATTTTTTAGGAGATCCAAATTGGTTATTAAAGTAAGGTTTAAAACAAGGTCGATTGTTTCAGGGATGAAAACTATGAAATTTGAGATTCCGCTTTTAGATCGCAACAGTAGATTTTCTTTATGGCAGATCATGATACAAGTGGTTCTTGCTCAATTGAATCTTGATGGTGCTTTGTTGAGGATAGATAGAATGCCCACAATAATGACCGCGAAGGAGAAGCAATGGAAGGATAAAAAAGCCCTATCACAAATACATTATCTTTCTAATAAAAATGTTTAGGACGTGATAAAGGAGAAATGTGCTGCTGGGTTGTGATTAAAATTAGAGCAGTTTTGTATAACAAAGAGCTTGACAAGTAAGTTACATTTGAAGTAGCATTTGTATTCTCATCGTTTGATAGAAGGTGGCTATCGGTGTTCAAGGAAATCGTCGCTGATTTGGAGACCATGGAGGTCAAGTATGATGAAGAGGATTTATGGTTGATATTATTATATTCGTTGTCGCCTTCGTATGTGACTTTTAGAGATATCATTCTCTATAGTCGAGATAACTCTTACTATTGACGAGGTATATGATGCGCTTTATTTTAAGGAGAAGATGAAGCATCTGGTCATCTGTTCTTAAACCTGTGCAGAGGGTCTTGTTGTTCGTGAGAGGTAGACATGTGGTGATAGAAGGGGCAGAGTCAAGGGTAGCAGCAGTGGCAAAGTCTGTTGGTATGTAACAACAAGGGGCACATGAAGAGGGATTGCTATAAGTGGCGGAACACGTTTGCTACTACAAATCAGAAGGAACAACCAGAAAATTTCGATAATGTCAATCTTGCAGAAGAAGACAGTGATGGAGATCTTTTGGCAATTACTGATAATGACTCCAAACTTAGCAATGACTGAATTTTTTATTCTGCCTGTACTTTTCATATGTGTTCAAACCAGGATTAGTTTTCTTCATATGAAACACTTACAAGGGGCTCCGTGATGGTGTGAAATAATGAGCCTTGTAAAATGCTGAAATTAGTTATGTCAAAATCAAGATATTTGATGGGACGGTTAGAACACTTGGCCAGTTCGACATGTTTTAGGTATAAATAAGAATGTAATCTCTTTGCGTACTTCTGATTCAAAATGGTACATGTATACCGGTGGAGGTGAATTTTTGAAAGTTAGCAAGGGTGCTAAGGTTGTGTTAAGGGGATGGAGAAAGTCCTAGTTATATGTGTTAGAAGGTTCGTCGGTCACTGTGGATGCAACTATAACTTATGGTTCAATAAGCAATAACTCGGGTAGAGTTTGTTGTCATCGGGTTGTTCGTGGTGATTCAAACAATAATATTGGGGAATCTTCTAGTAGCTCAGGTGGAGCTTGTTGTGGTCTTGTTGATCATGTTACTCGTGGTGATTCGAGCAGGTTTGACAACTTAGGTAGAGTTGGTGTTGCTCATGGTGATTCAAGCAGGTTTGATGACTCGGTTGGAATTGGTAATGAACGAGATGATTCAAGCAAGGATAAATAGTTTTGCTAGTAAGTTGGGCTTGGATTTACGTCACAGTTGCTGAATATGTCAGGCAGGGACATGGTGGAAGAGTTGGAGAATGACTGGAAGAGTGAAGACTTAATTCCTTGCTATGGAATTTGTCTCAAGGTAGAGTTTGTTGTGTTTTGTGATTCAAATTTCATGTGATTTAGAAGTTTAATTCATGGAGTAAGCCTATATAATTTTGATATCTTGGTTAGTTCATAACACAGGTCATATTAGCGTTTGTTTGGAATATCATTTTTGAAAATTATTTTTTCTTAAACTCATTTTCCACCACATATTCTCCCAATAAAATAGTTTTGCACGTCGACCATAACTTTTACATATTTTTTAAGCACACATTCTCTTAAAAACAAATTATTTTTCACTTCACATAATCTCTCACAATCAAAAACTTTATTGTCAAAATCAATTGGGCTTTAACCAAGACGACATGCCAGGCACAAGATTTATTTTCTCTAACCAAACTGTTCCAGTTAGTATGATATTCATCTTTTATCAAAATTAGCTAAACCAAACAAGGGATTTATTTTGACAGAATGTCAATTTGGTTCTGTTCAGCGTAACTTTTACTTAATTTTTTAAAAAAACGTTAGATTTGTCATGAATTAAAAAAAAAAGATTCAGGTTAAGATCTGAGTCGAAAGCTCGGATCGAGCCTAATTTTTTTGGCCGAGCAAACGCTCGACTCGACTCGGACAAAAAAAATCCGAACCATTTTTACGCGAGTCGAAATCCAACTCGGCTCGGCGACATCCTTATTTGCAAGTACAAGTCACGCTCATCTACAAACGCGTTTTTAGTAATTGTAGCAATAGGAAGGAGAATCACGCAATCAATCATTACTCTCATATTCGTCTCCTCTTCGGCAGTGAAATTCGTGGGCGAGTGTAACCATTGTCAGTGGCAGAATCTAGAGAGAGAAAGTACTTCAATTCATTAGATCGGCGATGGCTTCTTCCTCAGATCGCGAAACCTCCGTTTACCTTGCCAAGCTCGCCGAGCAAGCCGAACGCTACGATGGTAAAATCCCCCAACCTCGCACAAATTTTTATTATGCATGTAAATATATATAGTGAAGTATATATAGATCTCACTTTTAATTATGCTTCGTATAATTCGTAAAACTAAGAATTTTTTTGGAGAATTTGAAATTGAGTTAGCTAATAATTTGATCGAGATACTGACCGATTATTAATTACTAATTAGAAGGGGGAAACGTTGCAATCAGCCTTTCAATTTCTCTTTTTAAGTTAGTATTTCACTTAGTTAAAATTCAGAAGAAAAACAAGGGAAGATGAAGATAGAACAGAAATAATTAAAAGTGAATTTCTTCAATCTAATTTTACAAGATACATCCAGTAATTTATATACAGATTTCTTGAGTAAGGAGCAAGCAATTATTGTTAATTACACGTGAAGAATCTGTTGTGGTTATAACAAGAATTGTGGTCCCAAACTGTACAATCATAACAGCACATGGAGAGCTGAACCGGTGAGCTGAAAATACGGTGACTCAGAAACAAAACCGGTAGAAGGTAAATACGGTAACTTGGCACAAAACCGGTAATGAGGCAAATACGGTACTTTAACATCCTCCCTCAAGCTGGAGTTAACTCTTTCACTCCAAGCTTGTCTTTAAGAAAGAGAAACCTGGAATGAGCAAGAGGTTTTGTTAACAGGTCTGCAATCTGATCGGAGGAAGGAACATACTGGATTTTCAGCTTCCCTTCAAGAACTTTATCTCTAACAAAGTGTATATCCAACTCAATATGTTTTGTTCGTGCGTGATAAACTGGATTGGAGGCCAATGCACTAGCACTCAGATTATCACACCAAAGGACCGGAGGGGAGACTAACTGTACTTTGATTTCCCTCAGTAGTGATTCTATCCAAGCAATTTCAGCAGAGGCTTGAGCCAAAGCTCTGTATTCTGATTCAGTGCTGGACCTGGCTACTACCTGCTGCTTCTTAGATGACCAAGCTACCAATGTATCACCAAAGTAAATACAATACCCAGCTGTTGATCTTCTGTCATTAGGGCATGAGGCCCAGTCTGCATCAGCAAAACCGATTATTTCCATTCTATCACTTCTACATATCCACAAGCCTTGATCAATTGTTCCTTTCAAATATCAAAAGATTCTTTTTACTGCCTTCCAATGTACGCCTGAAGGAGTTTGAAGAAATTGACTCAATTTGTTCACTGCAAAAGCTATATCAGGTCGTATGTGTCCAAGATATTGCAGTGCTCCAATTGCACTTCTGTACAATGAAGGGTTCACCATTTCATCACCTTCATTCTTCGAAATGTATTTTCCTACTGCCATAGGAGTTGTACAGGTTTAAGATGTTCAAAATTAAACCTTTTTAGTAGGTCCTTTATGTACTTAACTTGAGTGAGTAACATTCCTGATTCACACCTTTTGGCTTCAATACCAAGAAACTTATGCAATTCACCCATATCCTTCAGTGCAAACTGTGAATTTAATCTATCAATGAACCTTTGTAGCATGCTTTGATCATTACCAGTGATTAATATATCATCAACATACACTAGAGCAAAAATTACTTGGTTTTGATTCATATAGAAGAACAGAGAAGTGTCTGCCTTGGACTTAATAAAACTCCAATCTAAGAGTGTCTCTTTCAGCCTTGTGTACCATGCTCTTGGAGCTTGCTTGAGTCCATATAGGGCCTTTTCAAGCTTGCATACAAAGGTAGGTTTAGCTTTGTCAACAAAACCTTCGGGCTGGTTCATGTAGACAACTTCATCTAGTTTACCATTCAAGAATGCATTATTGATGTCAACCTGCCTAATGCTCCAACCCTTTGAGACGGCAAGAGAAAGGATCATTCTTAGAGTAGATGCTTTGATTACTGGACTAAAGGTTTCATGGTAATCAACACCTGATGTTTGTAGAAAACCTTTTGCAACAAGCCTTGCTTTGTACTTAAGAATTCTTCCTTCAATGTCTTGTTTCAGCCTGAATACCCATTTATTTCCTATAACCTTCTGGCCTTCCAATGGTGGCACTAGTTTCCAAGTCTTATTTCTTATTAAGGCTCTATATTCATCATCCATTGCTCCTCTCCAATTTTTGTTAGACAAAGCTTCAGTCAGATTATTTGGTTCAGCTCTGTTGGGATCAGATCTGTATTCCTGGCATTGAGTTGAGTACACCTTTGGTTTGAAGATGCCAGCCTTGCTTCTGGTAACCATAGGATGTTCAACATTTTGCCTCCTTGGCTCAACCTCATTCTCGTTGGATTCATCAATCATTTCACTCTGGTGTGTGTCATTATTTTCTTTGTTAGCTTCTCGATTGTTGTTTTCTGTGTTCTCATCAGTAGCTTCATATGTTTCATTCTCGTGCATTACCAGATGATCAGATTCTTGAGATGTTGCTGGCAGAGTTGCACAAGTATGAATTGTATCAGTTAAGCACATGGGATCAGAATTTGTGGAGTTATGGATAGGAAGGTACTGAATGATGGTTTCAGAATTTGGTGAGTTGCTTTTGTTAAGAAAGCCACTTTGGAATGGAAATTCCTTTTCATTGAAGATTACATGCCTGGATATGTAAATTCTACCAGTAGGGCTAAGACATTTGTAACCCTTGTGTGAGTTGCTAAATCCAAGGAATACACACTTAGTGGAGTGAAAACTGAACTTGTGACTTTGGTAAGGTCTCAAGCAGGGAAAACAAGCACACCCAAAAACCTTTAGATGTCTGAAATCAGTTGGCTCTTTATTTAGAACTTGAGAAGGTGACTTCATTTTAAGGACCGGTGTAGGTAGCCTGTTTATGAGATATGTGGCTGTGTGAAAAGACTCCCACGAGTAGTGTAAAGGCAAACTGGCTTGAGCAAGGAGAGTAAGGCCTGTTTCTGTTATATGTCTATGCTTCCTTTCGGCTCTTCCGTTTTGTGCAGAGGTGTGAGGACATGATACTCTCATATTAATACCAAGTTGGTGAGCTAGATTGGTGAAGGCTCTAAACTCTCCTCCCCAATCTAATTGCAATGTTTTAATTTTCTTATTGAACTTGTTTTCAACCAGGTTTTTGAATTGGATAAAGGAGTTTAAGGCTTCAGACTTGTTTCTCATTGGGTATATCCAGGTGTGTCTACTATAATCATCAATGAAAAGAATGTAGAACTTAAAACCAGAGGTTGATTGTATAGGTGCAGGACCCCAAACATCAGTATGTATTAAGTCTAGAGGGGCTGATGCATGTGAGGTAGAAAGTTTGAAAGGCAGTAAGTGAGACTTGCCTACTTGACAGGCATCACAGAAAAGTTTAGCTTCATTCAAAATAAGGTGTTCATTACAGGATTTGAGCACTTGAGACATCACTGGACTTGCAGGATGTCCAAGCCTCATGTGCCATAACTCCAGTTTTGATTGACAATCTGTGGTACTACTAGACTCTTTTGAATCAACAACAAAGACAGAGGAGTTTCATTTATTTGGATGAATTGACTTTTGATAGGATAACTTCTGAATTTGATCTGAGTGCTCAATATGATACAGGCCATCTTTAAGCTTCCCTTCCAGCAACAACTCCTTCGTCTGTTTGTCCTTAATAGCACAAAAATTAGAATGAAATTCCATGAAAACATTATTATCAGAGGTCAATTGTGAGACACTAATCAGGTTTTTCTGAATTGAAGGTACCAACAGTATATTACTAAGAGTTAATGGCTTGTTATTCTTAGTGTTCAATTGATTATTGCCAATGTGAGAGATATAAAGCTTGTTTCCATTACCAACAGTTAGGCCTTCCTTACCACCATACTCATGTGCCTCAGTCAAGTTTCCTTTGTCAGCAGTAACATGGTTGCTTGCTCTTGAATCTGCAAGCCAAGCTGGATCTGAAATGGTCCTTGAAGAGGCTATAAGTGCAGTAGCCCCAGAAGAGTTGCTTTGATGGTTATAGTCAGGTCTGGTTCCCATGTACCTATCATCATATCGATTGAAACACTTTTCTACAGAGTGGTTGCTCATGCCACAGATTTGGCAAGGACCTTTGTTGGGAATTTGTCTTCCTCCTCTTCCTCCGTTTCTTCCTCCCCTGTAGTTGTTGCCTCTTCCACCATAGTTAGACCTACCTCCTCTATTAGTATTTGGTCTATGAACGAAGTTTGCAGATGCTTGATTCAAGTTAATTGAGGCTAGGCTATACCTTGTAGCATTGAGGTATTCCATTCTACTTTCATAAGTCATCAGAATTGACCGAAGTTCATGCCAGGAGATAGATTCTCTACTATTGATTTGGACTACAATGGGAGTATATTCTTCATCTAAACCAGTCAATACCTGAGTAACAAGGTCGCTATGAGGAATGCTTTTTCCAGCGATCTCAAGGTTGTCTGCTAACTGCTTTACTGTGTTAAGGTACTGATCAATGCTCATTGATCCTTTTCTGGTTCTCTGAAGCTCACTAATGAGGAAAATTACCCTTGATTTGTTCATAACCCCAAAACTCTCTTGGACAGCATTCCAGAGACTGCAGGAGCTCGAAGATCCCATAACTCTCATGGCTATTTGTGGTGTCATTGATGAGTACAACCAACCCATCAACAATTGGTCAGTGGACATCCACTTTCCATACTCAGCATTGGGTATCATTTCAACTGTGGGTCCAGCAGGGCCAATAATTTGAGTAGCCAGAAACTCTGTTGGGCATTCTTTGGTTTCTGTGATGAAACCTTCAAGGTTATGTCCCTTGATGATTGGCATGAGCATGTTTTTCCATAACAGAAAATTGTCTCTGTCAAGCTTCACAGGTGGTACTTGGGTGAGGCTTATTCCAAACGATGGAATCTGACTTCCTCCAAGAGCTGAAGGCATCGTGGTGCTTGATGTTGGCTGAGCTGATTGTGCACTGTCATTAGAACTGATGTTAGCCATTTGTGGAAAAGAAAAGAGGCGCTGATACCAAGTTAAAATTCAGAAGAAAAACAAGGGAAGATGAAGATAGAACAGAAATAATTAAAAGTGAATTTCTTCAATCTAATTTTACAAGATACATCCAGTAATTTATATACAGATTTCTTGAGTAAGGAGCAAGCAATTATTGTTAATTACACGTGAAGAATCTGTTGTGGTTATAACAAGAATTGTGGTCCCAAACTGTACAATCATAACAGCACATGGAGAGCTGAACCGGTGAGCTGAAAATACGGTGACTCAGAAACAAAACCGGTAGAAGGTAAATACGGTAACTTGGCACAAAACCGGTAATGAGGCAAATACGGTACTTTAACACACTTGAGCTTTTAGGAGTTCATTAAAAATTACTATTTTGTTGAGATATTTTTCTAATTCGTTCTGTTGGAACTGCGGTTTTTCTTAGCTCCCACTGAACGAATTTTGAGTCTTTCATTATTATAATTATTTTTAATTTGTTTGTGTCATTGGCGATTCAAATAGTTTATAAACAATTGATTTTCCAGTTTTCTTGTATTTAGTAAAATTTCATTATCAGTTGTGTTATCAATACAGAATCTGATCTTTGAGTTATAATTATGAAATGATTTTATTAACAGAGATGGTGGAAGCTATGAAGAAAGTGGCGAAGATGGATGTGGAGTTGACAGTGGAGGAGAGGAACTTGCTGTCGGTGGGGTACAAGAATGTGATTGGGGCTAGGAGAGCTTCATGGAGAATCTTATCTTCGATAGAGCAGAAGGAGGAATCCAGAGGGAATGAGCAGAATGCTAAGCGGATCAAGGAGTACCAGCAGAAGGTGGAGTCAGAGCTCACCAACATCTGCAGTGACATCATGACTGTCATAGATGAGCATCTCATTCCTTCGTGTACAACTGGCGAATCTACTGTGTTTTACTACAAGATGTGAGGATGGTCTTACCCTCAGTTATGTTTGAATGTGATTTTCAGTTTATTAGGAATTGATTGGTTTCTGTCTTTTGCAGGAAAGGGGATTATTATAGGTATCTTGCAGAATTCAAGACTGGTAATGAGAGGAAAGAAGTTGCTGATCAGTCACTGAAAGCATATGAGGTATAATTCTGGTGTACTTCTACGAAAACTACACACGGGCTCACACGTATGAATCTAGTTAACATTTTCAGGCCAGTCAATGTTTTGCGAATCCATAAAGCATATTGCTTGAGTTCTATTATGAGGTAATATATTCCACTCGGCTCTTATATTGCCTGAAATCCTTTCAAGAATGCATAGAAAGGATGGGCAGGATTCGCCGAAATTTTTCTTGGTGGAGAGTCATCATGTTTGTGGCTCTTGATGGGTGCCTGACTGTGGTGTTGGGGTATCTACCAGGAATTCTAAATTGTCCATTCCCTTTAAAGACATCCTGTGAGAGACATTATTAAGGTTAGGGAAACACGAAGAGGTCTGAGAAGCACATATGAATCTTTGCCCAAGAAAGTAGTTCACTGTGTGCTGCCATATGTTGCAGTGTTGACCAGAATATGAAAATACATTCACCAAGCTGGTAGTTAAATTAAAGGACAATATTATTAGTTTTATTTTATGGCATAGAGGAAGTAATTAGTGGTTGAAGGATTTGTGAAAGGGCTAGAGATTTGGAGCTTCATCTCATCTTATCTTTCAGTAATAAGCTATTAAATTTCATTGCACGATACAATAAATGCATTCCACATTTTTGACTCTCTCAAAATCACAGAGGTGTACTTGCTTGGAGTTTCCTGAACTATTATTCTCCTTGTCATCCTCATTCATCGACATCTTGAGTTGGTGTGCTTCAGAAGCACATGGTTTACCTGTCTTGAAAATTGGGAACCCTAGATCTTAACTTGGTAGAGTAACTTTGTTGCTTCTATGGTAGTGTTACTTTCACATTGTTTGAAATGAATTCGGTAAATCCACATATATCAACTTTTATGGAACCATAAGATTTAGGAGCTTAGACTGAAACTTCCTTCATTGTTGAGTGATATCAATATACTCCATCTTTCTCTCAGTGTGTGTGGGCATTTGTGTGCATGCACATGCTTACTGTTACTTCTGAAATCTGCTTGCAGACAGCCACCACCACAGCTGAGGCTGAGTTGCCTCCGACACATCCCATTCGTTTGGGTTTGGCTTTGAATTTTTCTGTCTTTTACTATGAGATTATGAATTCACCTGAGAGGTTTGTCTCTTACAGTTATTCTGTTGTTTCCAGTACATATTTCACATTTTAGTACTCAGCAAGTGATTACCTTCTTACTCCAGAGCTTGTCACCTTGCGAAGCAAGCTTTTGATGAAGCAATATCCGAACTGGACAACTTGAACGAGGAGTCATACAAAGATAGCACCTTGATTATGCAGCTTCTTAGGGACAATCTCACATTGTGGACCTCTGACATACCAGAGGATGCAGGTACAATAACAGTTTTCACAAAACAATATGGCTCAATGCTTACTGCCTTATAATTGCTTTTCGTTCAGATGGCTCAATGCTTACTGCCTTGTAATTACTTTTCGTTCAGATTTTTGGTTGGGTTCTTTTACGATGGCTGTAATATTCCCCTGCCTAGGTTTTAAACTTCACTGGAAGTTGTAAGAGGGTAGAATCCTAGTGCACAACTTATAAACAGATTAATAAGCATAACCAAACAGTATTTACTTTGAAGGAACTTTCTGATTCCTTGATATTGGTTTTCAGAGGGGTTGTTGCCTGCTTTATAATATTGCTAGCAAAAGTCGACTATGTCATTTCCAATATTAACATGAAAAAGTACATTTCATATTTATGTTTGTGACGGACTTATTTATGGGAAGGAAATATATTTTTACTTTAAATGATAAAACCTCAGTTATTTATGTGATGATATCTTATCATTTGTTTAATCTTGTTCAAATTGCTTTTCGGACAGAAGAAGCTCAAAAGCTCGATGCTGCCAAGAAAACTGGAGAGGGTTCAGAGGTAGGCTGCTTACGGGCCCTGGAATTTATTTATGATAGTTATAAACAACTTGTATTCACGACTTGAACTAGATTTATGTCGACTCGTCTTTTCCTGGCAGTGAATCGACTGAATGCTTATGGCCTGGAAATATCAATTCGTGGGAGAGAAGATGATGATACAATACGCCCCCAGAATACTTGGTTTATCGTGTGTCTCGCTAGTTATGGCTTAACAGTTTGCATGGCCATCTTCCTTTACTGAATGGAGTACTGTGTTATGTGAATTTGGTTTGGCATGCAGGTGGTTTTATTTTTTCAATTACTGCCTTAGCCTAGATGGAAGATTTGTGTGTTTTCCCTTTCCGTCACTTATATTGAAGATTATTGACTCTAAACGGCAACTTGGTGTGGATTTTACCAGCCAATCAGAGAACTTTTCTCTTGTGAGTTTATGAATATGTGATGTATAATAGTTGACATGTCAAGTAGCGTACGAGAATATAAGTTTACAAGAATGAAATTGGAAAGAAATAACCCAAAATATAAACATGTGATTTAATTCGATTTCAGTTCTGGTAGTGATTTAGCCATAAGCCTTCCCATATTGGAAAGTTTGGTGTGGTTTAAAATTATATTTTTAATAGACTGTGATAGAAGTTTTTGAAATGTGTGGTTGAAAAGCTGTGGGATCCATGAAAATGTGATTAATATTGGTTGTTTGACTTTGACTTAGATTAAAATCTAATTTTAATTCGAAACAAACAGGGCTACAATATCAAGACTTTTTGACCAAAGAAAAAATTAAAATGAATGAATGGAAACCTGTATCCTTGGTACCTGATTCAACATATGCAAGTTCTCAACAACGAATTTATAAAATTGCACAATTGGTTTTTCTAGAACGAATTCGTAGAAATTGTCAACTTGGGCATGACCAACCATGAAATGGCTAAAGTGTTCACAGTACTCTTAGCCTCTTTTGAATTACGATTTATAAATTGATATTAAATTCAATCAAAGTGAAACATTAATAACCACACAATACAAATTCTTGGAGACTATAAAGTATTTCTGAATCTTTTTCTTATGTGTTAATATCTTTTTAAATGCTTTTAGAAGGGGCTTATTTACAAACTCATCAATTAATAACAAAAATAAAGGGAATGACGGGTTCTACCATACAAGTGAAAGATTGGGGATAGATTATGCTTAAGAAAAGCTTAATGTAGATTCATGACATTTTAATAAAGGTTGGGGACAATAAGTGCAGATTTCCCTATAGATTTCATAATTCCTTCGAAGTCAAGTGTTCAGAATAAAAAGTGATGTCTCATAATATTACCAACTCGAAGGACATACCAAAGTCTGATCAACGCAACGCAAGAGTAACAATCCATACAGAACAATTCTACTAATAAAAAAGCTATCTGGCTCACTCAAACATTCCATAAAATCCAAGCTTGGTTTCAACAATTTCTCCCTGATCCCATGGAGACTAGCCTCTTAGGAGATTAAACTTCAAAACCATCAGTTGCTGGACTGACGCAACTCAGGACGGACAAAATCAGCATCTGGGGGCACTGATATGTCCACAGTAGGTCTCAATTGGGCACATACTTCGATTGCTCCATGCACAGGATCTGATAAGAAGTTGCTAATGAGATCTCGGTTAATAGGAGCACCTTTATCCACGGCTACCAAAGCCTGCTGTGTGAGAATGTAATCGAAACGAGGGGCCCACTTCCTCGATCCTAGTCGTGCTGTTGTCGAACAATTGTCAACCATGAATGAAACGCCTCTAGCATGCATGAAAGGATTCAATGAATCCACAGACTCGATTACACTCTCGTTGATAATCTCCGAGTAGGAGTGCCCTTTCTTTCTCAGAATCTCAATCTGAATTGGCACTCAAAAGTAAATTCAGGGAAAATGTCAGCAGACAAGGTACAAAGAAATCAATTTGTCAATCTATTTTTCTTTTTCAGCTAAGATATCATTCATCTTTCTCAAGTAAACTGAATACTCACTTGAAACCAATTCAAACAACACAAGTTTAAGCAGATATCGAACACACGCTGCCTGGATAGTTACTTTAAAGTATGCATGACCACTTTTTGGATCAACCAATTAAAACTATCTATGACTACTACCATCAGGCAAAACGCATTTCCATGGTAATCTCACTTTTCTATTCCAGTCTGCATATAACTAGAATATGCTATTTAAAAACCAAATAAATAAGAGAGAAATTTAAGTTGAGTTTCAGAAAGAATCCTCACCTGGGCCATCATCAATGCCACATAGACACCTGCAGTGAAAGGATACAAAGGTCCCAAGTCACCTGCTGGACGTGCTGCTCGAACTTTCTCACCAACTTTCCACATCCGCGTCTGGTCAATGTTGCCCATTGGGAAAGCTGGTAAACCTTCCTTCTCCTGCACAGAAGAAAAAAATGATAAGAAAATGGAAATCACAATCCTTAAATTGTGAAGATAGAAATTGAATCCAACATACATAAAAACGACGTCCGGCCAAGACGACACTCCTGATCTCACTGCAACTGGCTACATCTTCATAGCACTCATATAAGATGTCCATGCAGGGATAATATGAAGCACTATATGCAGCGTCAAACTCCTTTTTGCCATCTTCAGTCAATGAATCGTACACAGCCAGCATACCCTGTCACAAAATACAATACAAAAATGAATTAGGAGATACATCAAGCAGAAATAGTAGTGGAAATGATCAAAGACGGTATGCGACAACAGAGATATAACAAGAAGAGAATAACAAGAAGAGAGTAGCATGATGTAGAATGGAAAATTAAATGCTACTAAAACTAACCTTTGTTGATATGGTCCTAGAAATAACCCCAGTTATGCACTCCACGGTGTTCTTGTAGGCAACTTCCTCACTCATTCCATTTTCAGTGTACCTTCTGAACAATGATTCCACAATGCCATGCACAGCACCGAGTAAAATGCCTATCGATCAGAAGGATGAAAATCAGAACTCATTATCACGTTAAAAAAATTTAGTGACAATGAAAAGTCACTCTTACCTCGCTCCCCAAAAATATCGCTCTTGTACTCCTGCTCCAGAGTAGTGGCAAAAGTAAAAGGAGAACCAAGGGCAACAGACCATCCAAGGGCAACGTCTGTAGCTCTGCCATCAATATCCTACACAAGAAGGCAAAAGAACATAGAATCTCATATGTTAAGAACCGTAAATGCATAAAAATGAACACGAAAACACTTGCCCACCATTATACATGCGAAAATCAAAATAAAAAAAATGGAATGGAAAGTTTTTCCAAGTAACTAATCCACAACCAGCGCCGTTAATCCATGCATTCACAGATACACTTACCTGGTGGACAGCAAAACTCGAATTAATTCCAGCACCATTGATTTCTTTCCCTTGTACATATAACCTTCTAACAGAGGGTCCCATTCCCTTTGGACATACAGCTATGACACTGATGTTTTTGGGAAAGTCAATGCCCAACGACTGCAAATGGCCCAAAAGGAATCCATGGGAAAGTCCAAGTATGCTATTTGGTTTCATGTGGGAGAACACTTTCTCATAATTATCAGCCTGTAATGCATGACAAAATTAAGAATGAGAATAACCCATAAAATTAAGATGAATTAACAAATATTAGTAACATCGTAATCAGTATTCAAATGGAAAAATTCAGTAAGATGATAAAATGAGAGATAACAAGAAACAGTGACACTCTCATCTGCTAGTTCCTGTAAAAAATATTTTTTTGTTTCACCTAAGAAACCATTCAAGCATTTATTGTTAAATACAGAGATAGCCACGTAAAGAGGATTGCACCAAAGCCCTCAGGCATAAAAAACAAGGCAATGTAATACCTGAGCTGCATCGGATATCAAGAGCAGCACCAAATCACTGCCAGAGACAGTCTCCCATATGTCCCCCAGGGTTCCATTTTCTTCAGAAAACCCAGCAGCACGAGCCTCAGCAAATGAGCGAGAACCCTTCCTCAAACCAATCTACATGAAGAAGAATACGGGGTCAAGCTACATGAGACTTTGAATTATTTCTTGAGAATACAACAGAAGTAAAAAATAAATAACAAATTACCTTGACCACAATATCAGATTTTGCTTCAGCAAGAGAATCCCTTAAGTTCTGAGCTTGAGCTGGTCCCTACACAAATGCACAAGAATTATTATCGTCTTGACAGAAAGTCAATAGAACACCATGAAGAGAGCTTGTTGACTTGTGTGTGGACATAAATTTACAATAAAAAGAAAACTAGCTGGAAAAAGGTAATTTGTCCACATTTCCAATGCACCAATGATTTGTAGGCAGGAAACCAACTGTGCTACAACACAGTTAGGACAGGATTGACATAATCCCACCAACATTCCATTGAAGAATATCATTTCCCAAGGCTTTTTTGAAACAGCAAAAAGGTGGATTGGTTCAGAGTCACACAAGATATAATATACATTTCATTCCTTTCTATAATTTACTAGTCACCTACATAAATGTATGGGGATAAAGGTAACACTTTTTAAAGAACAAAACAAATCACACAAGGAACATTAGAACAGGAACCAACAACCATCACAGAAACGTGTACTCTAATTGATATATTTCAGAGTTGAAACAGATACATGGCTAATTCATTTCGAAACCATAACAGAATTCACCAAAGAATGCTTAAGATAAATCCACAAGGGATAAAAGATAAGACTGGACAAGGAATAAATGTAGAATCTCCCTTGGTGTACAGAATTTTTGTTTACAGACATTGTACCGACAACACACATGGTGTGGGGTCCGCATAATTTTTTTTTTTAATACATGTGGGGCCCGGCCCCTTGTCAGAGGCCTGTAAGGCATCTGTGAACAAATCCTCTGTACATGAGGATTTGTTCATAAATGTAATAAAAATAAAAAAGTTGTAAGTAATCAACAAATAACTATACCTGTGAGCCCCAACCAATCACCCCAATCTGCTTGATACCCTTGAATGCATCAGGCAAAAGCTTGAACAAATTTCTCCCTCCTCTCACAATGTACTGCATACAAAATAAACAGCATTCTCAGTCATCAACATCACTTAATTCCATACGATCCCACATTACCCAAGTATAAACTGCAGGTAATAAATATACACAAAAAGATATAATGGTAGTCAGCTCAAGAAATCAATCTTGCTTGTTTTCATCCTTCAGGAACAACATGCAACTTTTTGTTGAGCACAAATTACAACACAAGTTGAGTTATAACATGCTCTATCATTTCTTGTAATAATAACAACAGAAAATGAACTTAATTCATTAATTCAAGCATATTCGTATGTACAAAGGACAAGAACATCTTATGGACATATAGCAGAAATATGGAAAAATGATGTATTGTTATTTCAGTAAATTAATAATGGCAGGATTTTACCAACCTAACAAAAAAAGAGATAGCTTTTGAGGCGCAGTGTACATCTCAAGAACAAGTTACCTTCATTGAGATTCATAAAATAAAAAGAATAATACTCACCGTGAATCCAAACAAATTCACATTCATTATGTGCACGGAGGATTAAAAAAGGTAAGAATTTTCTTTTAGGAGACGAACTATAATTGCAGCATAATAACGGTTCGGCCACAACAATGTACAACATTCACAGAACAGTTCAGAACCCTTGTACAAGTTGCACCTTACTTCAAAAATAAACGAATTAACAAACAAAATAAAACTATATTCACGTGCATCTAAAGATTCAAATAAGTAAACAAGCGCAGAAATATATAGACCTCATCATGGCCAGAAAGGTTGATTTTCTCCTTGGTGAAAACAGAGGTGTCGAAATCGAGAGAGGCGGGCGGCTTGATGGTCGGAGCAGCGATCATACGAGCCGAGAGGGCCGAACCTGCGGGTGAAGCTCCGGCTCGGGAAGCAGAAGCGCGGAGCCGATTAAGCGAAGGGGTAGACGATGAAAGGAAGCCCAAGCTGAGAGCAGGAACTTTGGTTGGTGGCTTAAGGAGTTTCGATGACGCGGAGGTGGTGGTGTTGGTGGAGGATAAAGTGGTTGGCGCGGCCGCCGCCATCAGAGTTTTGTAGCTTTTGAGTTTCTGAATGGACTGTAAAACTTGCAAGGGTTTAGGGATGTTGAAAAATGAATTGAGGGTATATATAGTAACAGTAGGAGTGGTTGGATAATTGCATTTTGATAAGGGCACCTATGATCATAATTATAAAAACGATAGGGGCACTCCTAAAATATGCCCTACATGTAGCCCTTGTTAGGTTCGAATCTCCTCCAAGAAAATTTTTAGTAGCTTTTGATAAGATTCGATGAAATGAGCGATTGACAAAAATTGTAAATCTATAAAATAAAGTTGTGATTGAGAATTAATATTAGTGAAAAAATAAGCCCACGGGATTAAAATTTAGATTTTAATTTTAAGTCAAAATCAACAATTAATTTTAATTGTGTTTGGTAGGGATTAAAATTAAATTTTTAGTAGATTGTGATAAAGTTTTTGAAATGTATGGTTGAAAAGCCGTGGAACACTGAAAGATGTGGTTAATATTAATTGTTTGACTTTAACTTAAATTAAAATCTGATTTTAATCGAAAACAAACATGGCTAATTTCACCAACTTTTATTATTATAATCTCGGGCTAAGTAAGTTAAACCAGGAAATTCGGAAGCTCCTTTATTCCATAGCTTCATAAAGATTACGTATACATGCATATACTGAACCCGAAAGCTCGTCTTATTTATTACANTGATTTTAATCGAAAACAAACATGGCTAATTTCACCAACTTTTATTATTATAATCTCGGGCTAAGTAAGTTAAACCAGGAAATTCGGAAGCTCCTTTATTCCATAGCTTCATAAAGATTACGTATACATGCATATACTGAACCCGAAAGCTCGTCTTATTTATTACAGAATAATATATAATTTTATCTTCTATAGAAATAAAATTTTTATGCCTTCTTGAAGACTACGATGAGCGGTGACTGGTTCACAGCC
>CAIGRT010176989.1:0-15003 GCA_903798405.1 Fraxinus platypoda
AGTAGGTGCTAGTTTCCATTAGGAAGTCGACTTTTGCATTTTCCAAGTACAAGATACATGAGAAAAACGAGGTAGCTGTTACTGTTCCACCTATGATCAAACCAGTTGGAAAGATAGCAGAATTAGAAGAAAACAGCACAGGTGCGGAGAGCCTTCGTGTCATAAGCACCAAAAGCCATTTGAACCCACTTTACAAACTTTACTTCTCTCTTACACATAATCGCTCCTATTTCTGATCATTATACAACAAAACTCTCAACGTCATGAGGCAATTATCACCTTCATATAATATTTTAATACCAGAAAATTCAGTTGGAATCTTAGCTCAAAAACTTGCACATGCTGATGCTTGCATTGCATAACTTCAATGGATCAAGTAGCTCAATCAAATCCAGTAAGTACTAGTTTACAGCCTCAAAAAAGAGGACATGTGCTTGCATCATGCATGTGTTCCCTTTCACACATTGCAAGAACATCATTCCAGCCACCAATTACCTAGACATCAAATACCAAATATAGACGAACTACAAAAGAGGAAAACGAAGGAATACATGGCAACAGATGGAAATTTTACCTTTACAGTTTTGTCATCATACATGATCCACTCTTCATGTTCGTTCTGGTCAGCAAAACAACAACAGTGCATCCCATAATAGCAAACCTAATATGATAAATGTTGAAAGAAGGAAAGGGAACAAATTAGGTAACTCTGAACTGATTAAGTTCCCGACTTCTCAGTGTTGTTTAATATAGAATGCTGACCAATGGAAAAAATAATTCTTCTATGTTGTTTCATGAAGGAAAATTAAGGATTCAAGGATAGAGTTTTGAAAAGAAGAAAGTGACTTTTATATAGAAATATTAACTGGTAAGAGATTTTGGTAACTAGTTTTTAAGAACCTACAGAAATAGGTAATAGCAATGATGTAGGATCATGCAAGTAGTATTAGAACAAAAAGTAGACATAGTTTTTACCAAGCTATAAAAACAAGAAAAGTGAGATAAAGCAACAAAAAGTAGACATAGTTTCGTCCTATTAACAAAAGATAACAAACCAACCTCAATAGAATATTGTTCTTCATGTCTCTGCATTGCACCTTCTATGCAGGAGTCCACCTGATGCAAATGGTCTTTTGTTCTCATATCGTCATGTTCACCAGATTCTGCATCCTTTAAAACATTTTCTATAACATTTAGCTCAAACCGACAACTGATAACAGTAATTCCATTGTCACTTTCAATGAGCTCTTCTCGCCGCTTCATCAAGACAGAGTCATAACCTTGGGGAACATCATGCTCTCTTTTAATTCTCTCTTTGCAACAGAGATCGTACACAGCCTGCAATGCATCCTCTTAATTTAAACCCTCACTTTTTACCTCACACAAGTCCTGCAGGTTGTCAAATTCCTTGTCATGTAATTCAAGAATTTCCTTACATTGTTGTGCTTTCTCTTCCCTTGCACATGTCCAGGATGCCAATAGTTTCCCACTCGAGGGGACTGTAAATATCCAGGAAAGTAATGCATCTGAATCAAGCACGACATCATTGCTCATAGTAGTTACACAATGAAGTAGCTGAACTAGAATCATCACACAACGAAGAATGGAGATTGCAGGGAAGGAAAAGCTCATCAAACATCAAAACTAAATCATCTTGGGCAAAAGTTCTCTTCTCCATGGTGTCAACAACTTGAGTGAAACTGATTGAATCATCCATCGAATAACTTTTATCAGAATATTTACCAGGTAGAAAAGAAAAAATGTCAATCAAAATTTCACCCAAAAATGTCATGATTTTCTCGATTGGGAGCACTCAGAAAGCAGATACATAGGGGTGTTTGGTCCATATTGAAGGTAAAAAGATGAGAATCATCTGCAAGACCCTGCAGCTGCTCAATTGCAAAGTATATAACCTCTCTAAGATGGCTCGAGGCAAGATAGTTGTGTTTGATTAGCTGCTCAAATGTGGCATGGATTCTTGCCAGAAGCCACTCACATACTGAGTCACCAATTGAAGGCCAGTTTTTGTAAATGAAACTTCTCTTATGGGCTTGATATTCATCACTATTCATCCACTTAATATGTTCTAAATCCTTTCTTTCCTGGGTACTACCCTGGCACTTATTGCCCGGTTTGTTCTTTCAGGTGATGAATCCCCTTCACATTCACTGGAATCAACTTTTTTTTTCTTGCATTTGACTCATCTTCAAGCATTCTAATTGCAGCATTTAAATCCAATGGTTTCCAAGAACAAGCATCTTAGCCCAATCATTATCCACTCTATCAGGTATAATTGACTGCAATTTGGGTGTCAAAGTCCTCAAATGCTCCTGCTTTACATGCAGCCTATGTGAATCTGCATCAGAAAATTTTTTATTGCAGCAACAGCACAGCCAAAACTTCCATTCCTTATTTTCTTCTGCAAAAGATAAAGCTTCTTGAAGGACCTCACACACTGACTCTTCATTTAACAAACTAGAATGTGTTTTGAGATCTGAAATATTAAATTTAAGCAATTCTTTCTTCCTATCCAAATTCATTGAGTTCCAATAAGACCGAACAAAGTCCCTTATCTCAGTTGTAAAAATGTTTCTCTGCCCCTTCCCTTTTTTCCTTCTTATTCCTACTCTCTTCCCCGTCTGTGAACTAGAATCCAACCCCTTATTGCTATCGTTACCACACAGAGGGGACTCAGACTTGTGCTGCTGAAGCCAAGCAGCAGCCACCCTCTCCTCAATCTCCTTCCTAATTTACTCAGGATTCTTAGTTGCCTTCTTAATCTCATTTAGCCTTCTCCCAAGTACAAATCTCAATTCCATTGGTTCGTCAAAGTCTCTCATTGGAATTGATGGAAAATTCTCTACATTCCCATGATTCTTCGTCCTAGTCGAAATGGATGAAATTTTGGATTCCGGAACCAAGGACCATTCCTCATTTTGCACAGGAGCAACGGCAGCCTCGGGTGTGAAAATCTTCCCATGACACTCTGTTGAAGTATTTAACTTCTGAATCACAGTCTGTACCTCATTTTCGAACTGGACAACACGAGCCTCAGTTTTGGAAAGCTTTTGACGCAACTGGGATGCAATTTCCATTGTCCTCTCGCACTCCTGCTCCACCTCCTCATACTCCCCCTCATTTTTCGTCTCAAACAACAAATTCGCATAAAAAAGTGAAAAGTCAAAAGAAACCGGTGCCATTGTTACTGACTTCCTTGCACTCCCTATTTTCTTCTTCAAATATTGCTGTTTGGCATTCGGGTCTTCAATCATCGTGGCCACCCTGACACAAACTTTTCCCATGTGGGGTTGCTGCAATTCCGCTGCTTTCTAATTCCAGCGATGTAGGGTTAGGTCCACCGTCGACTACAGAGACGTTGACTGTTGTAAAAGACGCCGTTGGTGGCTGAGAGGCTTTGGAGCGACGAGCATTATTTCGCTTCTTATGCGCCAATATCAATTTCTTGTGAAAGCTATTGAATCGCATGCAAAAAATTAGGGTTTACACATGAATGTAGTGAGAGAAAGAGCAGAGAGGGATGGAGTTGTATGTATAGATAGATTGGAGGCGGAAGAATAGCCAAATTGCTGGCTGTGTAACTGTAATTTGAATATAGTTGGGACTAATTAACTGTCATAACGGTTGAGTTTTAATTATTTTGAGAAAATGAAGAGTAAATTAATTAGGGTTAGGGCTACGGTTTTTGTATAAATTGGGGGTTTTCTCCCATTGTCACCGCTTTTGAATACCTAACTCGACATCCTCGTCTCTCACTCTCAAAATCTTCGGGACACTGCAAATCTTCTTCGATGATTTTGAGAGCTTCATCCTTTTAGGTACGCTTGAAAACTCTGTTCTCATTCTTCAGTTTTTTTGTTGGGGTTTTATCATTTTTTCACTAGCATTTATTTAGCTTTTGATAGGTTTTAAAAGAAATAAATGTTTTTTTTACAAAGCACAAACTGAAAAGGAAAGTATTATTATAAGCCATAGTAATAAGAGAGGTGGGAGGGGCATATCATATTTATACATTTTTCCTATGAAAAACATCAAAGACACAATGGACTGACTTTAATTGCGATGAATGTTGGCTTTAACAAGCCTTGGAGCACAACACAAGAGACCACGGGTTTAACAAGCCTCAGAGAACAACACAACATTATGGTGAAATAAGAATTTTTGAGTTTAAATTATTGATTATGTCCTTAGTTCATGTAACTTTCGTTCAAAGAATATGTAGAAGTTGGTTTACATTCTCGTACTCATATACAGTGTCATTGATGATGTTAAAAAAATATGTATTATGAGTACCAAATTTGAGGTTAGGGCTTGGATTCCTCGAAATCATTACTCAAGTCAATATTTGTTTAATCACTTCTTTCTCCCAATCGGTATGGAAAACAATAGTAGACTGAAGAAGTAGAAAAAAAGTCGTCTCATTTATTTCTGCCATATCATCAAGATATACAAGAGTTCTATACAGACCTACAAATATTTATACAAAAGGCAAACTAAAAGGGAAGTGCTACAATAAGGAGTTGCAGAAGATGAGGGCTAATTGTTTTGTACATGGTTTTCTGTGGAAAACATTCAAAGCATATCAAAGTACAAGAATTTCCTGCATACAATTTTGGAATCTATCCACCAAGTAGGAGCTAGTTGCCGTTAGGAAGTCGACTTTAGCAATTTCCAATTATGATCCATGAGCAAAAACGAGGTAGCTGTTAATCAAACCAGTTGGAAAGATTGCAGAATTAGAAGAAAACAGCACAGGTGCGGAGATCCTTTGGGTCATGAGCACCAAAAGACATTCAAACTACTTTAACAAACGTTACTTCTTTCTTACACATAATTGCTCCTATTTCTGATCATTATACAGCTAAATTCTCGATGTTATGATGCAATTATCACCTTCATATCAATATTCTAATACCAGAAATTCAGTTGGAATTTTGGCTCAAAAACTTGCACAAGCTGATGCTCGCACTGCATATTTTCAACGGATCAAGTAGCTCAATCAAATCCTGCTAGTTTACAGCCTCAAAAAAGAGGACCTGTGGTTGCATGTGTCCTCTTTCACACATTGCAAGAACATCATTCCAGCTACCAATTACCTAGACATCAAATACCAATTATAGATGAACTACAAAAGAGGAAAACGAAGGAATACATGGCAATAGATGGAAATTTTACCTTTACAGTTTCGTCATCATACATGATCCACTTTTCATGTTCGTTCTGGTAGGCAAAGCAACGATAGTGCAGCCCATAATAGCAAACCTAATATGACAAATGTTGAAAGAAGGAAAGGGAACAAATTAGGTAATCTGTATTCAATAGATTCCTGACTTCTCAGAGTTGTTTAATATCACAATGCCAAGCAGTGGAGAAATAATTCTCCTTTATTGTTGCAAGAAGGAAAAGTAAGGATTCAAGATTAGAGTTCTGAACAGAAGAAAGCGACTTATAAATAGAAATATTAACTGGTCAATGATTTAGGTAACTAGCTGTTAAGAACCTACAGAAAGAGGTAATAGCAATTATGTAGGATCATGCAAATAGAATTAGAACAACCTTAGTCTCCCTATTTTGTTAGTTATTAGGACTCTATTAATATGGTTTATACGAGCAGTTTGTTGATTTTAATTTGAAAATAGGACAGGTTATTATAATCAACTGAAACAAAATAACTACTATCTGATATCCTTGTGCTTTTACGAGTATTAATTGCTCTGTCTAACAAGATAGTAATGCATATTCTTTCATAAAGTTTCTCTCTGTATCCCTTCAAACAAATAGCAGCCACAGCGTAATATGTGACATCTCTAATGCACAACAAGAAAGCCCTCACCCCACTTGAAGGGTTAACAGAAGACAAGTATAGGAAAGGAAGCGTACCATGGAAACTAGGCAATGGGTACTTTTTTGTTCATGACCACGATAAAGCACACTGATATCAATCTCAGTAGTCAAGGCTGCTAATGTTGTTGTTATGTCATCAGCACTTTCACAAGTATTCTGCCAACCCAGAACTACCAAATGAAAAGCCATTTATTAGATTTAGCATCTAGTGGGATCCAAGTATAGAAGTAGAGTGGCGATTCAGTTTGCTACATTCAGCTCCATTCTGGCATACACAACACATGACCTGAATAGACAACGATTAAATGAAATGGAAAGTTTACCAGTTATGAAAACATATGGTTTAGCTGAGAGAACACGATGAACGTAGTTGAGCTTTCCACAGCCGCCAACCTCTGGATCACAAGCTAACTGTTGACTCATCTCAACCAAGTTTAAAAGCTCATCAAAGGAATTTCCTGGGCACTTAACCTAAAGGGGTAAAAAGATAAAAGATTTTTTAGCATCTACATTTTGCTAACAAGCAATTTATTTTTATCTACCACCAGGAGTAGTACCCTTATTGGATAAAGTATTGTCCAAAAAGAAATACCTTCATTGTCCTGAGATCTCTGGCATTGATATTATGAAAAAATGAATTGTACTTTTGATGTCTGGATTCCAAACCGCAACTGTCACAATTTATTCTTTGAAATATTTCCATTCCAAAAAGTGAATGTGCAATACAAGATAACCCCTTGTAGTCCAAGGAGCCAAACCGTTGAACAGGTGGTGGTATGCAAGGGAATGACTGATGAAGGCAATCAAATATTACCCCAAGCACCTCTGAAGCATCATTCATCTGTCCCTGCACATTTTCTAAAATATTAATCAGGAATTTATAAACAACTTCTGATTACATGATGATATAAAGAAATGTAACAAAATATAAACAAGAAGTTATGTATTTACCTCCTGGAAGAACTTACTGTCAGGAGACCAGTTGCTCAGAGCAACCCTCAAAGATCTAGGCGCAACAGATTCTCTTCGAGTATCAGTTGATGCTATGCTCAGAGAAGTGAAGATATCATATAATGCACATGTAACACAAGGATCACCGGCATGAATATGTCCAATTGATGTTCTCAAAAGTTCATCTCGAAAATGTCTTAAGTGCCACAAGGACTGAATTCAAAATAGAGTCAATATCTTAGGGACAATGAATATTTTTACCATGAAAGAAAACAATGGACAGAGAAAGAAAACTCATAGGAAACAACAAAGAAAAGCATGCTCCCTAATACCAACCTGTATTATGACGTTGAGAAAGCAATTATATTCACCAGCTTTGTTTTTCAGACCAGGGCCATATATATCCATTACATTAGCACCATCATCCATGACCTTAATTGATGAACACTCCAAGTCATCCATTTCTGGAAGCTTCTTTAGTAGCAATGCTGAAGTCAATATCAAGGGCAATATTCAATATGATGCTGAGCAACTTTAGGAAATATAAAGCAACTTCATCTGCCTAATTTGTTATACATGCAGATATGTAGGGGCAGCTTTGTTCCATAAAATTGATGGGAACAGACAAGCCAACAGTGAAATAGCTAGAAATCTACATAAGTTTGAGGTTCAATTTTTGGAACTCACCAATACAGAACATGCATCAGTACGTATTTCTAAGAGAATTAACAGAACCACAAAGAACTTGGACAGGGAGAAATAAAAAAATTAAATACAGTATGCATGATCTATGTAGATACTCAACCTGAGGCCACGAAGACAAAGGATACCTAGTTCAGCTCTTAATTATAATAACAGTAATATAGATAAAATCATGCTAGTTTAACAAATTCAAAAGATATACACTCATTAAAATCGATTGCTTTGCTCAGTAACCTTGAAAAATTGAGGGCAATAACTGCATTTCTAACAATGTTCATATCATAATACCATCAGTCAAATTGATTGCTTTGCTCAATAACATTGACAAATTGATAAGATGCATAGCATCACTTACCGAAGAACCGAAATTGCATAACTTGTGGATCCAGGCTTAAAGGAAAACAATTTAAATGAATCACACTCCCTCTCTTGCTCACAGACTGCAGCTATCATAAACTAGGAAATATAGTTCAGATAAAACCTTCAGAATGTTTCAGAGTAGAGCCTGTTTGCCTAAGTTTAAAAAGTTCATTTATAAGTAAATATACAAGTTTTAAACTTAATAATTTTTAATTGGTTAAAGTTAAAATTGAGTAAGCTATTTATTTTGAATTAAGGCAAGAGTTACTGTTAAAGTAAGTTACTTAGTCTAATTTAGGAAAAAGTAGCATATCTAAACATGTTTGGAACAAAAGTTACTCAAAAGTAATTTCTATTTTTTAAGCTTAGCCAAGCACACTTTACTTATCGCCAGAGCATGTCATGCATTGCAATCTTGTTATGTGAACTCCACCCGTGTTTATTCGAAACTGGTCCAAAACACGGATAAAGGAAGATTCATTACCAGTGTAACACTTTGTGGCATCTTGTGACATGAATTCCTCTATACAATTCCATGCCACTGCCTGTTCGAGAGAGCTTACACAGCATAATTCGAAAGATTTGTCAACCTTTATTTCCCAAATGATCTGTTTTTACACTCCTTATCCTTTCACTTTATTAGCATTTACATTAGAATGTATTCTCATTTCTTTATTTAGACAGTTTTCCAAGAGTTTCTCAATCCTTTAACATCTAACATGAACAAAACTTACGGGCTATTATTTGTAAGACTAAGGATTTCACTGCGAACTGCCCCTCTTAATGATAGGAAATTCTCCAATTCTATTGGCACTACATCTTACGCTCGTGCCCACTCCATCATATATCTAATAGAAACTTCTTTCCTCTAACCGCCACTAAAACTTCCTTAGGCACCCTATCATACAAATCAGATAAAATATTAGTTGATAATTGTCAAATATACTCAATGATATTCAGTAAGACTCGATGCCCTCAGTGTAAAAGGTTCTCTCATTATATAGAACCAAAATCGCAATTAAATACGATAGCTATTAAACTAAATATTCACTAATGGTAACCTATTAAATACATAGATTGATGCTTTATATTCCACCAACGCTTTCCTTATATTCCACTGACATCCCCTTGTAATCATGAACTGACACGGTGATAATGCTCGTGCTCATGAAGAAGAAATTCAAATTACAGCAACCATCTATGAAAAATAGTGACGACGAGAGACCTAAGAATAACAAATAGTGCAGAAATAGCGAAAAACTACTCCAAAACCACTCTAGAGAGCTCACACTCCAAAAAGAATTTTCAAAAGAAATTCACAAAGTGTGTCGATCACACAGAGTGAGCTCTATCAGTCGAAAGAACTCAGTTGAATACATAATTCGTGTTCCAACAAAAGCTTTAACAGCCAATGCACCGGCCATAAATCTAGCAATATATTGTTGGTAAAGATGTTGCAGCTTGGAGAAATCCCACAGAACAACGTACACCAAAAACCTAAAGATGATCCTCGTTTGAGAATCTAAAACTCTTGCTCATCACCCAAGCAACTAAAACTCAATGGTATGTACTCCCATGACTCTCTCATCTATCTGCATTCTCATACTCACCCCAAACAAAAAAAAACACTATTATTCTGCCACTATACCCAAGAATCACCATAGAAAGGGAAAAAAAAATTAGTCAAAGCCCAATCAACACCTAATCTTGATAAAGCCCACTACATCGAACAACAATGAACCTTAAATTTTGAAATAATCCAACAAATCAACAAGCCCAACGAAATTAACTTAAGCCCAATCCAGAAAATATGTTAATATCTCTACCCAATCAACAAATAAACCTACAAATCCACAACAATATTAAGTGTGTGTTTTGTCGTCCATTATTGTAGAAGAAATGGAGTAATGAATAGTATTTTTTGGAGAATGTGTAGTTGAAATTTAAAGTAACTTTATTGATTTGTGTGTAGAATATTTTATTGGGTGAATGTATGGTGGAGAATCTTACTGTAGCAAACAATGTTTTGGAATAATGGGAGACAAACGGGGCCTAAATAAAACTCAACACTCCGCAATAATATTTTAGCCTGGACTGCTGTTGAAACCCACCATAGGGAAACGCCTCTTTTGTAGCCACCATCGGGAAGAGAAGATTTGGAATTAGAATCGTTACGCTCCGAAAATCAACACCTCCGGCATTTACTTCAACAAAATCTGACCCTTTTTTCGAAACATGTCATCGACACCTTCTTTACTATAGAATTGCCCTCCCGATTTGCGTGAGCGCCTTTTAGCAATTGTGAATTCTGAAAATTTCGTGGATCAACTCGAAAATCTACAGTAGAAATCTATGGAGGGTGCTGCCTGCAAGTTTCCATTCAACAAGCCCTCAAATAAAGATTTGGAGAAAGTGGAGACTTTGATAAATTTTGGCAATGATGAGCCAAGTTGGTGGGTCTAGGTCACTGAGGATATGGTTCCAAGTTATGGGATTAAACAGTAAATCAACGAACCCACAAGGAATAATTACCCAAGATATATCGCCAGCACAAAAGGACCACTTTGCAATCAAGGTGAGTCCCAAAACCAAAAATAAGCTTTACTGTAAAAGACCAAGTAGAAAGGGGGATGAAGGCTGGACGGGAGGAGCTGTAAGAAAATCCAACCAAGAAAATGAGAGAAAATTCTAAGAGGCTTTGATACCATGTCAAATATACTCATGATCAATAAGATTCTCTAAATGTGAGAGGTTCCCTCATGAACTAAAATCACAATTAAATATGGTAGCTATCAAACTAAATATTCACTAATGGTAACCTATTAAATACATAGATTGGTGCTTTATATTCCACCAACGCTTTCCTTATATTCCACTGACACTAATTGCAGGAAGTTTGTCATTGTTATGTTTTAGTCTTTGTATGAATTTTATTCTGTGTGACTCTGTATGTGATAGTTAATCTATTTACATCAGCCTGTGACTATTATATAAGATGATCCGAGCTGAATTTGAAAATTTATAGATTTGAAAATTAAGCAAAACTGAATCAAACAACTGACTCAATCCCACTTCCATATTATTATAGAGTGGAACTAAACCTTAAATATATTATAGATCAGTATTTGATTGTTCACCATTCAAATGCTAATCAAAGTTTGGGTAAATATTTATCAGAAAATAACAAGCTGTGAAATCAATTTATGATACACACCCCCCATTAGTTGGATTGCATTGAGGTATTTACCTCCATCATCATCGTGATTATCGTTAGATCTAAGTTGACCAACTTCAACATAGTCCTTTTCTGAAGACACCGGTTGCTCTGCAAGATGCTTCTCTTTTGCCTCATTTTCAATTTGTCTTTCATATTTCAAATTTTCTTCAAGCTTTCGTTCCTCAAATTCGAGATCGATTCTATGCTTGTATTCTTCTTTCTGATGTCTTAAAGCGACATCAGTCCCAGCAAAAGAAACTTCAGCATCAGGATCATCCCAGTCATGAACCCTTATATGTGATCTGTAGTGAGATTAGAAACAATGAAATTAAATATATTTTTCAAATGCATTTCAGATGAAATATATGGAGAACACACACACAGTTCTGGTAAAAGAGAGACATACGTCATTTCAGATGTCTGATCACGAATCATATGCATCCCCTCACCACCAGTGGCCTGTAAAAATTATAGTCAGTGTAAATGATGAGTGTGCATCATACAGTTCTTATCTACGCTAAATAACCAATAGAAATTTTCATGCAGCTTAAACCTTTAAATATTTGTTTCTCCTGTTCTTCTTGCTTTTTTTCTTATCCTTAATCCTCTCATGCATATGCCTTGAATTATTGCATCCTCCACCAAAACCTTGCTCAGAATCAAGATCAAGTTCTGCTAAAAGTGCTTCTCCAGCAGCATCAGATTTCTTTGTGGCTTCTTTCTCTGCCAGATCCTCCAAATGTGTCTGCAAAAAGGTGAACAAAAAAACCTCTAATTCAACTGTAAATGGAAGGAAGAAATGCTAAGGGGATAATACAAGAAGGCACTATGCCAGATACTAACTTGCAAATATGATTTCACTAGATGCACAAACATTGATCTGAAATCGTGGGCAGATGCAGAGTTAAGCTTAACTTCCAACTGCTGCATCAAACTTACAACTCGCAGAATCCGTGCATCACTTTTACTGAGCTGTAAAAACAAGAAAAGTGATAAAGCATCAAAGTGTATACATAGTTTGGTCCTAGATAAAACTAGAACTAATAACATCAACCTCAATGGATGCTTGTTCTTTACGTCTCTGTATTGCACCTTTTATGCAGGAGTCCACCTGATGCAAATGGTATTTTGTCCTCATATCGCCATTTTCAGCAGATTCTGCATCCTTCAAAACATTTTCTATAACGTCCAGCGCAAACCTACTACGGCTAACATTAGTTCCATTTTCAATTCCAATGAGCTCTTCTCGCCGCTTCATCAGGACACGGTCATAACGTTGTGGGACATCTTGCTCTCTTTTAATTCTCTCTTTGCAACAGAGATCGTTCACAGCATGCCATGCTTCCTCGTAATTTAAATCCTCACATTTTATCTCACACAAGCCCTGCAGGTTGTAAAATTCCTTGTCATGTAACTCAAGAATTTCCTTACATTGTTGTACTTTCTCTTCCTTTGCACATGTCCAGGATGCCAATAGTTCCCCACTCGAGGGTCCTGAATATATCCAGGACAGTACTGCATCTGAATCAAGCACGATATTGTTGTTCTCATGATAGTCGCACAATGAAGTAGCTGAACTAGAATCATCATACAATGAAGAATTGAGCTTGCAGGGAAGGAAAAACTCATCAAGCACCAAAACTAAATCATCTAGAGCAAAAGGTTTCTCCGTAGTGTCAACAACTTGAGTACAACTGATTGAATCATCCGTCGAATAACTTTTATCAGAATATTTACCAGGTGGAAAAGAAAAAATGTCACGCAAAATTTCCCCCAAAAAAGTCATGATTTTCTCGAGATTGGGAGCACTCAGAAAGCAGATACACAGGGGTGTTTGGTCCATATTGTAGTTAAGAAGATGAAAATCATCAGCAAGACCCTGCAGCTGCTCAACTGCAAAGTATATAACCTTGCTAAGATGACTGGAGGCAAGATAGTTGTGTTTGATAAGCAGCTCAAATGTGGCATGGATTCTTGCCAGAAGCCACTCACATTCTGAGTCATCAGTTGAAGGCCAGTTTTTGTAAATGAAACTTCTCTTACGAGCTTGATATTCGTCACTATTCATCCACTTAATATTTTCTAAATCCTTGCTTTCCTGAGTACTACCCTGGCAGTTATTGCTTAGTTTATTCTTTTCAGGTGATGAATCCCCTTTACATTCACTGGAATAATCTTTATCGTTTCTTGCATTTGACTCATCTTCAAGCATTCTAATTGCAGCATTTAAATCTAATGGTTTCCAAGAGAAATTAAGAAGCATCTCAGCCCACTCATTATCCACTCTATCGGGTATAATCAACTGCAACTTTGGTGACAAAGTCCTCATATGCTCCTGCTTTACGTGCTGCCTATGTGAATCTGCATCGGAAAATTTTTTATTGCAGCAACAGCACAGCCAAAACTTCCATACCTTATTTTCTTCCACAAAAGATAAGGCTTCATGAAGAACCTCACTCACTGACTCTTCCTTAGAATGTAGCTTGAGATCTGAAATATTAACTTTAAGCAATTTTTTCTTCCTATCCAAGTTCATTGAGTTCCAATAAGACCGAACAAAGTCCCTTATCTCAGCCGAAGAAATGTTCCTCTGCCCCTTCCCTTTTTTCCTTCTTTTTCCTACTCTCTGCCCCATCTGTGAACTAGAATCCAGCCCCTTATTGCTAACGTTTCCACACAGAGGGGACTCAGACTTGTGCTGCAGAAGCCGAGCAGCAGCCACCCTCTCGTCAATCTCCTTCCTAAGCTCCTCATGATTTTTAGTTGCCTTCTTAATCTCATTGGGCCTTCTCCCAAGTGCTGATCTCAATTCCATTGGTTTGTCAGGGACTCTAGTTGGAAACGATGGAAACTTCTCCTCCTCATAACCCAGAGTCTTCAGCCTACTAGTTGAAATGGATGCAACGTTGGACTTCTGAATCAAAGACCCTTCCTCATTTTGCACAGGGGCAACTGCAGCCTTGGGTGTGGAAATCTTCCCATGGAACTCTGTTGCCGTATTTAACTTCCGAATCAAAGACTGCACCTCATTTTCGAACTAGACCACTCGAGCCTCAATTTTGGAAAGCGTTTGAAGGAACTGGGATGCAATTTCCATTGCCCTCTGGCACTCCTGCTCCACCTCCTCATACTCCCCCCCATTTGCAGTCTCAAACAACAAATTCGCATAAAAAAGTGAAAAATCAAAAGAATGCGGTGCCATTGTTACCGACTTCCTTCCACTCTCTATTGCCTTCTTCAAATATTGCTGTTTGGCATTCGGGTCTTCAATCATCAAGGCCACCTTGACACAAACTTTCCCCATGGCATGGTGAATCCAGGCCGAATTCTCGTGTTTTAAGTACAAATCCTCCATCAACTGTAGGGCTTTCTTGTGGTTTCCTTGGTGCAGAGCAGCTAGGGCTGGCTGGCACTCGATCTTGATTGAATCGTTGGAGGATGAAGGCGTTGCTGCAATTTCGCTGATTTCTAGTTCCAGCGGTGTGAGGTTAGGTTCACCTTCGACGGTGGAGGTGGTGACTTTTGTAGGAGCCGCCGTTGGTGGCTGTGAGGCTTTGGAGCGACGAGCATAATTTCGCTTCTTATGCCCCATATCAATTTCTTGTGAAAGCTATTGAATCGCATGCAAAAAATTAGGGTTTACACATGAATGTAGTGAGAGAGAGCAGAGAGAGAGGGGGATGGAGTTCTCTGTATAGATAGATGGGAGGCGGGAAGAATAACCAAATTGTTGGCTGTGTAACTGCAATTTGAATATAGTTGGGACTCATTAGTTAAGGATTTTCCTTTTTTTTTTTTTTTTTTGCACTAGGCCCATTCACATTTCTATTCCCTTTATTTTCTTAGTTTTTTTTTTTTTTTTTTTTTTTTGTTTTTTTTTTTTTTTTTTGGATTTTTTTTTTTTTTTGTTG
>CAIGRT010177009.1:0-23566 GCA_903798405.1 Fraxinus platypoda
TGATTATTGCAGAAAGTAAAAATATGGCTGAAGATATGTAATGAGGAAGAATAAACTCTTCTTATTTTATTGAATGAGAATTAAAGTGTACTTCTACAAAATGGCACTCACTACTAGCCGGTTTACAGCATGAGTTAAAACCAATTTGTTGTAACAACTTTATAACAACCAACTAACAAGAAACTAATTGTAACTAACTGTAATTAATTAATCGTAATAGGAATAGGAAATTTATTTCTTCAAACTCCAAGGATCATTTTGCGGAATTTAGAACTCCCAGAGACCGAATTACACAAAACAACAACTTTAGAGAAAAGTTTGTAGCAAACGGACACTACAGGCACCAATTTGAAGCAATGAAACGATGCATTTTGGAAACTCAGGGGCTCACTCAAACCAAACCAAAACTTCAGGGACCAACTTGCATATTAACAAAAATCAGGGGCCTTTTTTCAGAACCCATAAACAATGAGGGACTTATTTGCAATCAACCACACTTTTTGGGCTCTAGGAGTAGCGCAGGACCATTTGTATAGGTCAAGCGAAATTGGAGAGGGTGATATGTATTGAATTTCAAATGATAACCGTCTTCGAGCCAATGCTAAATCCTTTAATTACTCATTCGAAGAATTGGGGAGATCAAAATTAAGAATCGTTTGACCATTCTAGGAATCAAAGTGAAAATCATTCGCCAATTAAAATTTGTTTTGGAAGAATTAGTTGATGATTTTATATCAGATTCTAGCAAGTCAACGTCGAGCATATGCGTTAATAGCCCTTCAAATCCAAGCAAGAGAACTGATTCTATAGAAGATATGAATAACAAGGGGTTAGAAAACTGTTTAGTTAACTAAGAGGATCCCTTCAGAAGGCAATGATCCAATTTATCTTAGCAAGTATAAAATGTAGCATGTTTCAACAATATTACATTTTGTCTCTACAACGACTTTTCATATCTCGTACCCATTTTCGGGGTATTGTAATTGATCTTTAAGACCCTTTCAGCATATCAAGGATTGTAATCTCCAAGTATTATGAAAGAAAACTTTACTTCGAACCCTTTGTGTTGAAAATAAATATATACATTCGGTCGTATCTAACTAAACTTTTAGATCAAATGATTCAACATAGTTTCAGAGCAGACAAATATCACAAGTTCAAGGTTCTCTATCATCCATTTAGAATGAATTGTCCATGTGATGAAAAATAACAAATCCCTCGTACACACGAGGGATGTGTTAAAGAGAATATTTGAATAATACACATTAAATATATAAATGTTTATTGATTATGAAAAAAACCTCCTTATATCTTAGAAAGATTAATTTTTTATTGAAATGTTTCCTTATTAATTGTTTAAAAAGCTATATTATTAACTAAACATTAGAAAGATCATTTACTTTTGGCTTGATTAGTTGTTCATTTAATGAGAATTGTTTTCTAGTTTTTAATTATGAATTATTGTTAGTTTATGATGTTTATTAATAATTACTTGTCATAAATCTATACATATTGCTTCAACTAAAACTCTTTATCCTGGCTAAGATCACACTACCAGTATTCTTTGCACCTTCCACTGGTCTTGCATTTTGGTGTTACATTTCCATTCCTTTCTCAAATTCAGACCCTAAGGAGCCAGATCATCATCATCATCATCATATCCATAAATAGTGCAAAAGTGGATGATCATATTTCATCAGAGGCACAGATTTCACCAGACCCAACATCAAAGTTGATTGTGATTTGTTACTAATTATGTGACAGTGAAAGAAATGACAACCTAGAGATTAACATGTACCAAAATAATGTCTACATGCTCAACTCAAATGATACTCACAAACTGAACTATGTTTTACACGCCGCATGAGTGATGATATGTGTACAGAAAACGTTTGACAGAATTTTCACGGACGCACACTTAGCAATTTCCCATTGGCGTATGATTAAAAAAAAAAACAGTCATACAGGTGCAGCGCAGCACCTGTACGACTTTTGCGAGTAATCTTCTTCATCAAAGTCCTAAAACATGTACAATTTTCATCAACAAACGGCAACAAAAACTGATTTTGGGTCTTTTCCATAGTTTTATTCTAGTACATTAACTTTCTCATCTTGACACGGCAGTTAAAACATTTTTTCCACGTTAATTAATTAGAACATCTTTTACGATATATTTAAAATTTAAAATTGTTAATTTCGAAAATTTTAAGGTCAAATTATAAAAATTACGACTCATCCTATTTTCTTAGAAAACCTAATGTACAATATTTAAACTATAAAATTTGTCTTAAAGCTTAAACGGTTACAAAAGAGGAAAATTTGTTGATATGAATTTTGTCCATATGCGTGTGGTGCTGCTCACAGAAGAAAGGATTTAAGACCCTGATAATATCGTTCTATTATGACATGTTTGACCATGCTATAATCGGATAGTAGTACGCGGAAGAAAAATCTACAATATATTAAATATCACATCAAGTGAAAATTATTTTTTGGACGATTATAACCTTATTACAATTCAATTATTTCAATAATACCTAACTTTTCGTTTTTCAATAACTATTTAATTTACAAACTATAATAAATACTACAAAATTTTTATTCATGTATGTATTCATTCATGTTCATTTAATTGGTATTAATTAGAATTTCACATTGACATTCAAGTCTATGTTCCGGTTATTAATTCTCAATTAATTATCATTCTCATTCATTTAATTAATATTAATTAGAATTTTACATTAACATTCACGTCCATGTTCATGTTCTTGATTCTCGATTAATTAATATTCACGTTCATTTAATTAATATTAATTAAAATTACACATTCAAGAATGAAATTCGTTATTCACATCCATGTATTCTTATTAACGCCAAGTTTCACTTAATTGAAAATTAAATTTTATTCATCTAGTATAAATGATTTAATAATCATTTCACATATATATTCCTTTGTCTTAATTCTAAATTAATTAACATTCACGTTAATTTATATATCGTATTTGTTATTCATTTTCATTTATACATTTAACTATGATTCTAATACTCATGTTCAAGTATACATTTCACTATTTACGTGTGTATATAATAATTAACATTTTTTTTCAAGGGTTTACATTTTTCTCATATTTAGATCAAAATGATAAATGAAGGGTCAAATATTACTTTCATAGCACTTGTAAAATATTTCAAAATAACGTGCAATGCATGTTTAACTCTGACTAGTAAACTAAAATGCCTCTTAATTTCAATTACATTTCAGATATATGAAATGCTATGCTTTAATTTCCCTATTTATGTTTGTACTTCGATTCCCTGCATGCGGTGTCGAAGAAAAATAAATTACACCATTGCAGTCTGTGTTTGTGTGAAAAGTTTGTCCTCGATGGCGAACTCTGGTTTTGCTTTGTTAAAAATCAGATTTTTAGTAAATTTTTAATAAAATTTAGTGAAATATGTGGTTGAAAACTTGATAAAAGTTGTGAATCCCAGTAAATATGTAGTTAAAATTAAATGTTGGAAAAGAAGGCAACCAAGCTTTCCATTTTTGACATGGGACATATCTCCAAGCCTCAATCTTCAGGGAAATGGCGTGATCCTTTGGGGGTAGATTCATCAAGTCTGCAAATTATTCAAGAGAGGCCTAGACGGAAAACACGACTTTGCATAGCCATTGTCCAAAAGAGAATGAACACGGCTATGCAGCAAGCCTTTAAGGGAAGTAGCCTGTGTTTAATTTTGACAATCCAACTTTATCATGTTCATCTCTGTAATGTTACTTGCATTTCAAAACATTGCATCTTTCTGGCTATCTGAAATTTTATTTCAAGCAACTTCAATATTTCTTGGCTAGAATCCAAGAATTGCTAAAAAATTTGCAGCAAATTGGCAAAAATTCACAGATGCTGTCTGGTGTCGGGTCTTAACACATTAATTTCCAAAGGCCCCTCCAATTCTTATAGAAGACTTCTTAGCCAGCTTGCTTCACAACTTCGACACTAGATGAGCTAGCTTGGAGACATAACGTTAAGATCTCTTCATAGACGAAAAAGATGCAGCAATTTTCTTTTCGGCATGCTTAATTTTCAACATTGTTGAGCCGTGCAACAACGAACACACATCAAGGCTGAAAACCCTGAAAATTTTTACATCGACACATGAGGTCTTGCCCGATTTCGAACATTACATATGATATGTGAATTGAAATGAAAGAATGGAATTAATAGAATCGACCGAGTGTGCTCCTTTTCCTTTTTCTTCTTATTATTCTTTAATTTAATTAATTCGATTCAAATGTAGGATACCTATCCAGAAGTTTTCGCAACTCAACCATAGATGATATATCTTTTTTATTAGAGGTTGAATCAATCATCAGAAGAAAAATTAGGCCAAAATAGCTTATGACTTATAGGGCGCTTAGGCTTAGCTCATCAAACAAGTGCGCCAAAGGTGGGGAATGGTATCATATTATCTTATAATAGGGCACGCCTGCTTTGTTTCTTATGCAGTTATGATAAAATATCATGTTACAGGTCTCTTCAAAGTTNGGGGGATGGTATCATATTATCTTATAATAGGGCACGCCTGCTTTGTTTCTTATGCAGTTATGATAAAATATCATGTTACAGGTCTCTTCAAAGTTCAAACCACATTATAAAGACTCTGGACGCAGCAAATAAATCGAACTATCCACTAGCATCAAATTTATCCAGAAAAGTCGTCTGGTGATCACGTTATCTAACTAATTAGTTTCACTAGATTATTATAAAAAAAAAACAAAAAAGCACAAACACAAAATTCATAAACTTGAGCCATGCCAGAAAACATCCCTTTGTCAAGTACAAAGATTCTTGTTTGAGATTGATATACTTGAAATAAGCTTCCAAATCATTGTACCCAGTTTCCAGTATGTAAACACCCAACCTCTTGGATCAACTGAAAGGCTTGAAATTGTTACCACATTCTTCAGAAATCCAATATGCCAAATCAAAAACAGACAAAATCTGCCAAAAGTGAAATTTTTTCCTAGATTTCTTAATTCTTACTTCAGCTTGACGTGACAAGAATTAAGCAAAACTCAATGTGAACTTGATTTGAATGTTAAGCGTCAAAACTCTTTCCATTCTTTGCATCTCAAGCGTGTCCGTTTTTATGATTCGGCTCTTCAGAAGATTTCAGGTAAAATTTTTCGAGGCGCTCTGAAGCTATCTTGACCTGCAGGATGATCAAGAATCAAACCAAAGTCGTCGAATACTCTACTACCAAATTGGAAACATTTTGAACTTTCTTGTAGTTTTAGACAGTTTTTTTATCTTATTCTGGCAAATTTACCTGTTTGTCCCAATCTGTTTTCCATGCCATGTAGCTAAGTGCAAGCGTCTGAGTGAAAACTCCAAGGTTCATTCCAATCCATATACCCTGTGAAACGAGTATCAATTTAAGAATTAAGCACATAGACTAGAGGCGTGCGACGTCCATATCAATTCCATATATTCGCGTTCATATGTCATGGAAACTTAATTAAAATGGGTATGGTTATTATTATTATTTTTTGGTTCAAATTGTCTCTAGGATGGAGTATTTGTCTCTTAAGGGGTTAGTTAAAAGAGAACAAAAAGTATCCTACAATCTTTACATGCATGACGTACGAACTCAAAAGTTCGTATGTGTTTGATGACAGGTTCATCATCCAATGAAGGTGCATGTCATTCTAGCTTGGATAAAGGAGGGTTGCAGTAGGTTGACATTAATTTTGTCTGATGTGAATCCTAATGAACCCAACTACTAGAGGCAACGTAATAGATGTGCTTGTAAGTTTGATCATTAATGAAGGTATTCTTTGCAGTTGACTAAGTAGATAATTTTGGTGTTACCTCCACTTGAAGATGAGCCACATATCCAAGTAAAGCTCCAACTGGTATTCCGATCAAATAGAAGCTACAAAGGTTGATTATTGCAACTGTGCCTTGCAAACCCGCTCCTACTGACACCCCTGTCACCAAAATCTTCAGAGTCAACGGCGAAAAACATATATAAACAAATTATGGTCTGGACACAGACTTGCGTAGACCTTAAGAATCTCTCATTTTACAAAAGCAATTTGATTCCCAAAAAAACATGTTATAATAGATTAAAAGATGGAGTTGTAGACCAAATTACCATGGCCTACTGCAGTTTCACTGGATTATTAGTAGATTTAGCGATGCAGAGTGCAAAAAAAGTTGGATTTGTGGCTTTACTTAGTTGTTTTTCCCAAGTATGAACTACCCAATGTGTTGAACCTCCTAAAACTTAGGCTGCTAGAGGGAGACACGCTTATTTGTTTAAATTTAGTCTTAGAGACACCCCTAGATTCATTTTTTCATTAAAAGCTTGACCCGTGCACAATTTTCATAAATGGGTGGTCGATGAGACTTGATCCCATGATCTATGCTTGCTCTTGTACAATGTTGAAGTACTTCATTCAAAAGCGTAAATTTAGCACTTAACACAAAGTATATGCATATATGAAACATTAAGATCAAGTAAATCAAAGAAAAGAAAATGAAACCACAGGATATGTAATAACTTACCTGAGAGTACTGGATATATGCTATTGAGCAACACAGAGATCGCAAGTAGAAACGAAAGATCCGACACAGTCTTTGCAACTGCCACATCATTTGTGAAAAAGTATCCAAGTTTGTTTCCGAAGATCAAGCAAATAACAGTAAAGAATATGCCAATCACAACCGAAGTAGTTATTAGGACTTTAATAGAAAATTTTGTAGCTTTAGCATCTCCTCTCCCGAGCTCGTTTGCAATTCGCACGCATGCAGCACCAAGAAAGCCGAGGCAAACCATGAATTCCCATCCATTGATGTTAAGGCTGTAAAATCCAAATTAATTGATAGGTCATGGTGCAGAAAAACTGATGGTTTGTTTGGTAACTACTAAGGAAAAAAGAAAAGGAAATTAATCTTATTTATTGTAGTGTGTACTCACCAAATAGAGAAGGCGGATATAGCAACCTCTGCATTACTCATGTATCCGGCCAATAAGACTAGAACAGAATTGTACCACAACTCTAAGCTACAAAGCAAGCCAAGAAGATATAGTAAAAACAGTTTTACACCAAAATTATGTATGCATCAGCAAACTTGCTCTATCTCTATCAGTGTAGCAGTGCAATTGTCTTGAAAATCATTTTTGGGTTCATTTAAATTTTTAAGCTTAGTACGTGAAAACGTATTCTTTGGCATAAAGCTGATAACAAGGGAGACGATTTACCAAACCATAATGCCAGAGGATATTGAGAGCTTTATTACAGGCAATATATCCTTAAAAGCAGCTGTGCTGAATCCTGTCCAAGTTTGAGGGCACCATCCACCAAATATATATGCAAATTCTCCAAACACAACAAACCAGGATGATATGCATAGTGCACCCATCGCCCCATCAACTCCCCAGTTCAAATGGTTAACGAACAGCCAGGACAAGGGAACGTGTATTATAAGTTGCAGAATGGATATCCAGGCAACAAAACTGTTCTTTTGCTGCGCTTGTAGATACATTTGCATTGTCAACGAAAAAACAAAATTGTAGACCATCGGAATAAACCACCACGAGATGTATCCTGCTGATCTGGCAATACTTTCTTCCTGACCGAGTAGTCTAAAGAGGGGCGTTCCGAAGATGAAAATAGGGATCAAGATAGTCGAAGTTATGAAATCGACAATCCATGATCTTTGCAAATAAATGCCCATCATATGGTACTGTCTTGCTCCATATGCTTGTCCACACAGTGTTTCGGTTGCACTTGACATGCCTATCTGCAGCATGGAAATTACGACATTTTAAAATTTGGTATAAATTATTTTGCACAGCCCAAATCCAAAGTGGTTGAGAGTCTTTCCATCTTCCAATGTGGGAATGGAAAGTTTTTCATTTTTCAAGTTCAACATGTAGACATTCAGTTTTAATTTCTCATTCATCCAAATATGGTTTGAGAAACCAAATATAACACGAACATCTCCTCATAGAGGAGAACGCATATGGCCTCAGAAATAACAAAATCAGTTAATGGGACCAACTTAAATATTTAATAAAAATTGGTCACTTGTGACATAAACTAAACCATTTTTCCAACATTATATGCATCTGTATCTTTATTGAAATGGCAGATTCTTTAGTCTCAGTCTGCTATTACCACCTCTTGCAGACCTTGTAAATTTTCCAAGACTTGCACATGGGTGATACTTTATCGTGTAAGTGCATCGACCTCTGTTTTATCTCAAATTAACCAGCAATATTTGGCAAATTTACGGACAATAAATGAAAGGATAGAACGAGAAGTTACCAGTATTCCATTGATAAATCGGACGCTAAGAGTTTGAACGAGTGCATAACCAGCAAGATCTAATGAATTTATGTGTCCAATAAATGATTGTGTCACTATTATGGTTCCGAATGAAGCCACTCGCGCTATAATTCCAGGCAATGCTACCTTCCATATCTTCTTGGATTCTTCGTAAACCTTCCCTTTCAAATTGCCCACTTCTTTTCCTTCCGAACCAGAACCAAGCAGTCTCTCTTGAATGCCATTATCCATGGCTCTGCAAACAAAGAGAAATCAAAAACTCATCAAAAAATTTATTCAACAATCCAAAAAAGCCTATTATGTTATATTTCATAAGGATGCACATTTCTTCCATATGCTAAAGTGATAACTAACTTAAATGCCTCGATTTGAAGTCATAAACAATATCAGTTTCATCATGAGTAAAGTGCCCTGTTTTCTCTCTCTCTCTCTCTCTCTCTCTCTCTCTCTCTCTCTCTCTCTCTCTCTCTCTCTCTCCCTCTCTTTGCCATCTGAAGTAAACCTAATTTAATTGCAGGAATTAAGGAAATTTAGCAAACCATATATTGATCAGGTTGCCACTGCAGCAAGACCTCATGTTGATAAAATCCGGACTACTTTAAAACCCTATACAAAGGAGGCAGTTTATGCTTACGGAAAGTTCCTTGAGTCTGCAACAGTGTACCACCATCAGGTATGATAGTGCTATATACATTCTTCACTCTAATTATTTCAGTGGGTGCTCTTTTACAGTTTTCTTTAGATTCAATGTGTTTAAATGATCATTACCTCCTCTGTACCCAATTGATATTATCATTTGACTTAGTTCTTTACCTCCTGACTCTTGCTCCGTCTCACTTGCATGCATACACACACTACACCTCCAGGCTTTAGCCTTTAAGATCCGAATACTGTAGTTCAAATGTTATTTTTTGGTGGATAGATGGAGATTACATTGAAAGTTGTTCTTCATTTGTAGAATTTTAATATCTTATCCTACTATATAGAGAGCTCTTCTTGCTGCACCATTAACGACTTCTAAAAGTTTTAAAAAATCATCAAATCCAACTAAACTGGAAAGTCACCTCCAGATTAATGCCACCATCGTAGCCAAACTTCACGAAGACCATCTCTGGGGTCATATTGCATCATTTCAATTTAATTTCTTATCTTTTGTGAAGGTTCAAGACACTGTGCATGAAAAACTGAAGAGTCATGAGCTTACAAGACCTCTTGCAACAAGAGAGCTTGTTTGGTTTGTTGTAAGTTTTGTTACTCTTTAAATGGCCATGTCTCCAATTTTTCACTGTCACGATCCATGTATCAATTAGGCTGCAACTGACTTTTTATGTGGCAGGCTTCTGCTGTGCTGGCTTTGCCCATCATCATTCTGTTCAAAATATGTTCAGGCGCCTTCTGGTTTGTTGTTTAACTTGCCTATTTGTTGGTCTTTCATTATTTTTGTAAATTCTTTCTAATATAAAAAATAAGGAAATTCTATTTTAAGGACTCTTTTTCGGTTGGGAATTAAACATTTTATCTACATATTGCAGTAAAAAGGCAAAAAAGCCCATTAGGAATGGCAACTCTAACCATTCACGTCGGAAGGGCAAACGTGGACATCCAGACAAGTAAAATTGGGAACTGTGTCCAATACTACTATTCAAGGTGTGCTATTAAACCTCTAAGAAAACTTAATATTGTTGGGATTATTTGCATCATGTTCATGTATGAATATACTTCACTTGTGCAATCGGCAATTATAGTCAAAATCTTCGAGTGTGTGAGTTGCATAAGAGGTGTATATCCCTCCAATGAAGCGCTAAGTTGCAGAGAGGCTAGGACTTATCCTATGCTAATACTGTCACATTTTTATTAGCAAATGAAGCAGTTGTGCAGGAGGGGAAAAAATAATGTGTACTAATATTGAATCCTTTGTCATGTATGAAGTTGGTTGCGGAAGAGAATTTGACATTCTTTGCCCATGTTTGGTGCACATTTTGGGTAGAAGAATGCATTTTGTTGATGTGATGGATGAGGAATATGTGGTTGAAAAAAAATGGAAAGTTATTGATGTGATGGAAAATATTATTTTATTGAAGAATTTGTGGTTGAAAATGAGTAGAAGAATGCGAATGAAAATATTAATGTGGACCAAACAAGGGCTTTATATATCGGTGTCACAGGCTTCCATAAAAACTGGGTTAAGCACTTTAGTAAAGTGAAAAGGAAATATTTGTCCATAGAGTCCACTGTCAGATTGGAAGAGAATTAATAGTAATTTTATGTAGGTGAGATTGGCTTCTATAATATCATGGTTTAACCTTTTTAAAAGGAAAAAAAAAAAATGGGGAGTAGTTTGAGGATCGCCTGCTGGTCCGTCACCTGCGCATATAAAGTGGGACACATTTGGTGCTTCATGAATGATAAGACTGTTTAGATTTTGAACGTCTTGAACTACTTGATTAAATTTTATGGTCTTGGGTAAGCTAGTGAGCTTCACGAGCCAAGCTAATAGAGCTTACAGGCTTGAAAGCATATTCAGTTTCGTCTGGTTTCAACTTATGAGCATATCTGTGATAGCTTTAGCCCCCGTTTTTGCCCCTATTATTTGCCATTATTTGAGATTATAATTTTTGGAAGTGTTTTTTCGAAGAAAATGTGGTTAAAAAAAAAGGGAAATTGTTTTGGATTTACGTGCAATATTATTTTATTGGAGAATGTGTGGTTGATAAGAAGATAGAGAAAAGTGGATTATAATTTTAATGGGGGCCAAACGGGGGCTTAGATGCAAACTCGGGCTGATCTGGTTCAGCACTAGTATGTTAACAACCGCAGCCATGATGCAAGATGAATATATTTTTTTGATAGGTAATGCAAGATGAATATATGAATGTACAAAGTACTGAAATTGTCTAAAGTGCACATGCAGGCACATTGTCCAGACAGTCTCTTTATTTATTTGTTTATTTCTAAGGATGAGACAGTTGTTGGTAGTTCTGAATTTAAATGAACTGGCGAAAAAGAATGTATGTAGCTTGACACAAAGTTTACTGGAACAAGGCTTAACTTGGTTTTGTAGGCAGTTGCTTGATTTGAGGAGAGGCTATTTGCGTAGATGGCGACAATGCCTTGAGTAAATTATGTTTTCTAATGTTGATGCTTCGTCTCAATCACTCTTCAATTCTTTTTTGTGTCATTTCGTGCAGATGGATTTGGTCTTTTCCCACGGGTTTTTAGGGACTTCAAGAGCTCTCTCTTTTATGAATTATAGACTGTCGCTGGGAATGTTTTTGCAAATTCCATTTCGTTTGTGAGGATATGGCAGAGAAAACTCTAGTTTTGAAGCTACACTTGTCGTTTCAAATGGGTAGCCTAGGAATATGTGTATTATCTCTGTCATGTTATGATGTAATTTTCTTTCACTTTTGCTGTTAAACCGTCCTATACAATTCTTGCATGTTTTGTAATTCAATTTTTCTAAAATTAATTTTATTATTATAATTTAGATTTTTTGGTGCCGATTGTGGTATATTTACTTGTTGAGCTCTTTAAGTTATCTAGCCCTTGTTTGGTAGAGATTAAAATCAGAATTTTAGTAGATTTTGATAAAAGTTGATGAAATATGTGGTTGAAAAGTTGTGGATTCCATGAAATGTGTGGTTAAAATTAATTGTTGACTTTGACTTGAAATTTTAATTGAATTTTAATCCAAACCAAACGGGGCCCTAATTAACTTTAAGAATAAAAATGTAGTGGAAATGTGTGGTTCTACATTTAAAAATGAGGAGATAAAATAATGTTTTATATATATATATTTGTTTCTTTTGGTTTTTGTCGGGCCAACTGTGTATATGGTAAATAATAATGAAAGTGTCAAATTTAGTTAAATATTTAAGGATTGGAGACTTTTTATTTGCATTGTACAATTCTTTAATCAAGCTGTACAAATTTGATTTGTTATTTTTTTTCCTTTAAAGGGATAAAATGAATTTCACCTTTTCGCCCCCCAAAAGGAGGCTCGAATTGGTCTGAGAGTTTTTAAATTTAGAGAGTAATTTATTTAATATACTCTTAAAGAATATCTTTAAGAGATTTTCTATTTATAAAAGCTTATTATGTATTATAGAGAATATATTTAAATTTAGAGAGTAAAATTTTTTATATACTTCAACTAATTTTTTATTTTGGCTTTTCATTTTGCTTTTTCCAAATAACATTTATTGATTTCTCGTTATATTTTATTTAACATAATTTTTTTAATATGGTTTGAATAGTTTAAGAAGTAAAATATTGAATTATGTGATTTATTAAATACAATTATTGTAAATTTGGAATAAATTGTGAGTTTGTATATCTAAATTTAGAAAGTTAAACTCACCTTTTATTTTAAAAAGTTAAAATGAAATCTTTTAGAGCTCATTTTAAAATATTGGCTCTCTACAATAAATAGCATTTTATATTTAGAGAGTTTTTTTGGAGATGCTCTGACAATGCTTTATATTGCTTTTCATTTTACCTTTTTTAAAGAAATATTTATTAATATCTTCTCGTTTTTTATTTCTAAGGTCTTGATTTTATCACTTGAGTTGGGCATTGACTTTGGTGTGTACACAACAAGCATTTGCAATTGTAAATTTGTAGGAAAATGTACATTTAAAAGATGCTGCAATCTATGAAAGTTAAGGTTGAGATTGATGCATCAATTGCATTAGACGAACCTTGTTTGGTGGATTGGAAGTGTAATAGGATATGAATGGCAAAAAAATTCGTTAAACTCAATACCCGCGAGTCTCGTGTCAAACGGGATGGAGATTACCAGGAGTACGGATGATGAAGGGAACAAAAAAAAATTGGAAAAGAGTTGAACAAGGTTAGCTTCACATTTGTTGAAAATATGACTTCATGTTTCACTACAATATAAAAGAGCCAAAAAACTTGGCACCACGTGTCGCAATTTCCCATCGTCGACAAAAATGTTTTTTTTTTTCCCGAAATTTTCACGCATCTCCTTCTCTTCACGCAACCCATCGCATCTTCCATTTTCACACGCAATTAACTTCATCCATACCGCCCCCATCATTCATCAATCTACCACCATTAATTCACAATAACCATAGTGCGCCGAATTGTCGTGTCTATGGCTTCCCTTTCAATGCCTTCACTACTCATTCTCTTCCATTACTTATTCCCACTAGAAACTCCAAAGAGTAACACCTCATTGGGGGTTTGTATTAGATTTTCCCCCCTTTCTTTGTGTCATTATATAGCCATTCATTTATATTAATTCTTTTCAATTACATGTTCTTTTGGTATACTGATTTGATGCCATATTTGGTCAGTTAAGGAAATGATTTGAAGAAGAGAGTAGCACAGACAATCTCCTTGAGGATTGATTCAATTTGGTTTTCCCTATTTCTTTGTATCATTATATGATTTTCATACTTTTTGTTTCTCTTAATTCTTTTGGATATTTCTTTTACAGTGTTTTGTTCTGATTGTTAAACAATGTTTGTCTGATTCATTATGAGCTATACATCTATGGCTGATCGGAGAATAATGTGTAGGAAAAGTGCTTGATAAATGGTAGCATTAAGCTTGAGATTTTCTACTTTAATAATCAATTTTGCTATGGGTTTATATAGTAGTTTATTCTTGCAACATGTTGAATTTGTTATTAAATAGCACTGTTTTTTTTTTAAATATCTCCACGCTGGACACCGTGTCCGCAATGCCTGGACACGGTGTCTGCGCTGAGCGGACACGACGCGGACACGATGCCCGTGCGCGGACACCGTGTCTTCGAAAAGCGTGGAGACTTTTTTTTTTTTTTAATACCAGTAACATTTTCACTAAAATAATATTTTGAAACCATATTGACTCTTAGTTCCACTATTGACTTTGTTAATATTCAATTTTTACTTGGGTGTACTCTGCTATGTTCTGATGATACTATTAATATTTGTCTCTGATTTTTTATTTTAATCAATTATGTTTGGTTAAGGTTTAGTAATTTGATAATATAAAACTTTTATTTGCAATAAGTAATTTTGAAAAAAAAATTCTTTTCTTTGCATGTGTTTTCTTTTACGATATTGTTGGTAGAACAAAAGAGGATTCTTCGCTTCCTAAATGTTTGTTTTTCTCTCGTTTCTATGCAAATTTCGTAAAGTTGACTTCAATGTGACTTGCCCTTAATTTAAAAAATTCTCGGACCTAACAAGAATTTTCATATCACTGTAAGTATACAACAAACTTTTCGTTGAAGAACTTATTATTGCACATTAGTCATGAAATAGATTACTTCTTGAGGTGCCTTTGAGTATGTTATTAGTCGATAATGTAGTATTTGTTGACAAGACTAAAAAGGGGTTATGTAAGGTGGAATTCTATCGTAGTACTTACAAATTTAAAGGTGATGTTGAGAGTAACCGATGACAATACATGTAATACCACGTCAGTAATAATGCGAATAAGAATAAATGAATAATAATGGAGTTTTGATTGATGATCTTGTCGTCATCAAAAGTGTTTACTGATGCTAATGACATCTTTTCTGCAACTGTGACGAAAATTATTAAGGAGATGCTCCCACCTGATGTTCGTGTTGCAAGAGATGCTCAAGATCTTTTGATTGAATGTTGTGTACGTATGTATTTTCATTTTTTCTTGCTTTGAAATTTTTAAGAATTCATTGTGGCTCTTCTATCACAGAAAAGGAAATGACAACGGCAATAGCTTAAGTATGATTGATTGATTGCTTCATTGTTTTTCATTTTGTAAGTGGACTGCGAATGTTTGTATCTGATTGATTACATATGTGGTTTCTCTTATCTCTTTCATATTTATCAGTTTGCTGTAATTTTCAAGAAACAATTCAGACTGTTTTATTTGGGGTTCATGCACTATATTTTCTGGATGTGGTTACTAATTAATATAATTGTTTCTGCAGTTTTCATCTTTCGTTATTTTATCTCAAGGGAAGGGGGTATTTAGAATGAAGTGTTTTTTTTACGTGCCTGTATATTTTCTGTCATGATTTGTCTTCTCAACATCTTATGGCGTTGTATTAGATGATATATGAACTGCCATTATCACGAGTAGTAGGGTTTAGATTTTTTTTTCTTTTCAATGCCAAGAATACTCAGGTTGTTCCTGCCTAACAAGTCTTAACTTTTTGTGACGCTCTGTACTTTTAGGAGTATTAGTATTTGTGATTACTGCATTGATTTATTCCTCTAGCAACTGAGCTAACCTGTGCAGTTAAATATTGTTTAAATTTCAGTCTTCTGTGCGAGTTTATTAATCCTGTTTAATCAGAATCAAATGAAGTTTGTAACAAGGATTATAGGAAAATAATTGCACCAGAACATGTACTCAAGGCTTTACAATTTTCTAACCATAATCCTATATTTCTCATTTGATTCCCTTATATCCTTGCTGTCCATTTTGTTGAATTTGGTAAATAAAAAATTCCAAGTTAATGAAATGGCAATGACTTGTGGACAACTTCTGGAAGAACTTTGTGTTCCTTAATCTCTTCCTCTATCATTGCTTAATGTTCAAGGACTGGGCATCATGGTTATGAATTGATCCTGTCATCCTGACAAGAACACCAATATCTTGTTCTCTTTTATGTGTGGGAGAATAAAATCAATGTATATCTAACTATTACAATTAGAAATGCTTAATCCATCGAAGAAGAATTTTGTAGAAAATTGATACGTCGACTGGTAGTGCATCTCGTGTCTAATCCCTTTTTGTAGCTAATTGATTACTCTTACAGTCATCTATTACATTAGAAATCAGTGCCCTAATATTATGAAATTTAATAGCAATCGTCATTTAAATTTCTTGGTGAGCTCAACTGTTGGATTCTATTATGAAATAACTGGATAATAATACATGAGATTACATTTAATATTTTTAGCATCCACTGCGTGCGGATGAGTCCGATTCATTCGCTGACGCGTATTCAGTTCGTCCCTCGTGCAATCGCTTCGGCATGTACAGTCAGCTCGTCCTCATGTATAATCACCTCGGCCGACGCGTGGCTTGGACCACCTATAATGACACGTGGCGGACGAGGTGGAGGGCCCGTAACATATTCCATACATATATGACATGGTTCCTTTAAGTGTTGGAGGTTCGTCACTAGAAACACTCCCGGCGCACCATATCTAACACTTGACTGTGAGCACTTGAGTGGGATCGAATTGAGAGAATATTCTCGGAGTTACTGTCAATCGGAAAAAGACATCAACGCACGTCTCATAATATTAGAAATTCATGTAACACAGCAATTCAAATCTATAGCTAATAAAATTCAGTCTAGCAAACACCAGCCCTGAAGTTGTACCTTCAACATCCAGTGGCTGGATGAACAATATCCAAAAGTACAAGCAAATAGCAGTAGTAATTAAAGCTAGTTCAGATTCTCCCTATTTACACAAATTTTATCATACAATTGAGACTCCACGAAGTTTTAATCCAGTCTTCTAACATTCATGAATGCATCCTGCAAATTAATATGAAGGCCAGTAGTTATCTAACTCAGCACAACTTTCCATGGCCATAAACCTGTTATTCATAGCATTTGCATTATTCATGTCCCCTCCATAGCCTGCAGCTTCAGTGAGCATGGATGAGGTCCCATCTTGTGGGTTCATTGGTGGAGCCGGAGGTGGTGGCCTCATGAATTGTTGCTGCGTCAGGGCGGCGCCACCACCTAGGTTCAGATTCAATCCAGAGATGGTGAAAATGCCTGTTTCCCCTCCTCCGCCCCCCACAGCATAGTTTATGTGTTGTGGGATTGGCACGTTTATGCTAGTTGAACCACTGGATCTAAAAACTTTATTAAATTCTTGCAGTTCAGCCGGCGTCATATAGTTTCGTCCCATTGGAAACTGGAAATTATCAGGCTGGATCATTTGTGAGGACATGGATATTTGGCTTAAATCGAGATTATTATTATAAGTGTAGGGATTCACAGCTCTTGAATGGTTTGAAGGGTACTTTTTCCCTGCAGCACTTTTCTGGAACACACGGCACACAACCCATTCATCTTGCTGAAAAAAAATTAGGTCAAGCTTTACTGAAACAAGAAGTACAAGAAATGATACAATCTTATCAAAGTACTATATTGTGATGTTAGTCGCAGCAATTTAACATCAAGATTGTAGCATTCTTAAGAAAAGGTTTAAGACATATCTTGTTGTAGACTGTATTACTTATTTTATTAAGATTTAGGTATAACAGTGAGGAATTTATTGTAAAAGTTAATGAAACCCTACAAAATAATTTAAGATATATTCACGACAAAATATTATAAATAAGATGGAATATTTATGTATAAAACATTCTAGAAACTAATCTTTAATCTTAAGCTTGTGAAGAGGTAGTCCAAAATGTTAAAAAAAAAAAAAAAAAAAAAAAAAAAAAACCATTGTTTAGCCATTCTCTTTTCTATTTAATGAAAAATAGTTATCTAGGATCATCATAGTTTTTATTTTTTATAAAACAATTTGTCATTATAAATATATCCTTCTATGAGGTCAGGTAGCCCAAAATCAATGTGAAAGTTCAAAAAAGCAATCCTATGAGTAAAATTTAATTAGGAAAAATCGAAAATACTAGGTAAATTAGTCGAACCTCCAAGATACGAGGACAACAAAATATACGAGACTTACGTACCTTATGCCAACTTCTAGTAAGACAGTTTATATGCTTTTAGTTCTAAATAATTAAGCAAAAATAATTTGTTAGGAAATGCCTAACAGTTTATAAACTATGTACCTTGCTTGTTCTATAGGCGGATTTGGAATGAATACGATATTCATGCATGACCCAGTTGGATTTCTCTCCTCTAGGAGCTCTGCCTTTGTAAAAAACTAATGTTTTCTTCATCCCAACTAACTCGGAGGTGTTGCTGTTGAAGATCTCCTTGTCTTTTCCAGTGGTCTTCCAGTATCCAGTGTTCGTGGCTCGATTGGTTCTCACTCCTGTTGGATATTTTCGATCACGGAGGCTGAAAAAATACCACTCTTTTTCTCCCATCTTTGCCTTCCCTAATTCTCAAGAAGAAAAAAAGAGTGATTTTTTTTTTTGGATCAAGCTAGGTGCTAGATAAGAAATTTTAGAGTTTGTTGAGAAATTTTAAATATTTTCTAAATCAATGCCGCAAGAAATGATTGTTGACTAACCCAAAGTTTTACAAAAATAAAAAAATAAAAAAAATGTAATATTTGAATCCAAAACCTTAATACAAATTAAGGATTCCAAGTTATTAATGTTTTAACACGCTAAAGTTTTAGTATTCCAAATTAATGAAGCTTTAAGATAAAATTTACATAATTTGAAAATAATTTTTTTTCATGAGTTCCCTCTTCTTACTATGGTCTATCTCATCAAAGCAGAAGATCTGTCCATAAGTAACATGAAGAAAACTAATTAATTATGAGCATATTTAAGAAAACCCTAACTTTTTCCATGCTCATCAGTTCTTTCTCGGCCAAACCCTAGCTATATACGCAAAAAATACATAACAAATATAAGCATCATGTATTAAATGTGTATATGCTGCCATATAAACAAGATTTAAGTTTACACAATATACCTGGAAGATCCCACGGCTCGCACTTGTTAAGATCAACATCTCCAATGGCTTTTCCTGTAAAACTTGCGTCTGAGATCTTACTTACCAGGTAATAAGTGATGAGTTCTTCATCTGTAGGATGAAATCGGAACCCCGGGGGCATAGTTTCCTCTTTCATTTCTCCTGATCCCTCCATTGCTAGCTACTGAATGGCCGGGTCGTTTTCTTGTTAAATTGGGTGCTAAACACTCAAAGAATTTGACAAGTAAAAGGAAAGCCGTAAAATTCTCAAAATTGTGCAGAAACAAAGAGAAACAAAAAACAAGACATTTGGCTTACGTGCATGAAGGATTAAAGGGCTTTTAGGAGTGTGACTTTTACATGATTCGTGAACAAGACAAGATGAAATAAAAATGGATTTGTGTTTGCTTGATGTGAGCAAGAAATGGGAATTTAAATGGGAAGAAGGAAATGAAAGGATGATTAATGTAATTTTGAAACTCTCACCTACTATGGGTCTTAAGATACACGGTTCTTGACCATTTAGGGTTGTATTGAAAAGTCTTTCAAGAAATAATTGTTCTTGTGTAAATGACTGCATTGCCCGTATAAGACACTGATATTTTTAGTTTTCAATTTTATTTTTTTTTCGAATTAGTTTTTGTTTTAAAATTATTGTTTTCGGATTTATAATCTATGTTGTTGAATATATCAAGATTTTTTTGAGTATTGTGAATCGTACATACTAGATTGAAACGAGTTGTTTAACCCTATATTGCAATATTGAAGACTTTGCTGAGTATTGTTAAAAGTAGTATTTTTTCGAATTTCATTGGGTGCTATTTTATAATTTTAACTTATTTTTAGCATCAAAAGTATTTAATCCATATATAGTATCACGGCAATATGACGAGGAGCTATTCCTCTAACCTCCCTTGCTCTACGTCGGATTTATAGGTTGTCCTTTATGAGTCAATATTTCATCTCGATATCGGACACATGCCCATATTGCACGTTCCTAATTAATGATCATAATAGCGTTGAGAAAAAAATATTCTTTTGGATAATAATTAATTACTTTGAAATATTTCACATTGATTTGGCATTTATGGTGCATGGTTCGGTGGACTTGAAATGTGATAAGCTTAAATATTTAAATCCTATATGTCAGCAAGCTTGATGCAAGTAATTTTTTTTTTCCTTTTCTGTTCTAGTTAATTATTTTCATACAAAATTTTGTAGTGAGACAGAGACTACAAAATACTAAGGACTTCCTAAGAAGTTTCTAGTTTCTTAGGCTACAAAATTTGTCTATATTGTTTTAGAAGATAAATATTTTGAGCGAAAAAAAAAAAAAAAATTGAAGTGCACAAAGAATTTTATTTAATTTTCTAACAATGCTAGAAAAATACATAGATTTAAAATTTACTTTTTTATATATATAAAAAATTAATTATGTACTTTCTAAAATAGAAACTTTTAAGCATAGCCAAACATGTATTTTCCATTTCCTGTCTGAAATAAAATCTTTAAACCAAAATTTTTATATAGGTAGATAATCAAGAATGATAAACGAATGGATCAAAGTGATATACAGAAATAGGGCATTTAGGTATCATCAATCAAAGTTAAACATGCATGTTGATCATAATATAATAATTCTTATACAGTAACATGAACAACAGCTCCATATTAATTATAATAAAAACCCTAATAATTAGGTTTTGGCTACGAATAAGACAACTTCACGTAAGTACTATATAGATTGTAGACAACCACACGTAATCGCCCATTGTATTCAGACCTGAGAATGGAATTGATGCTAGGCTATGTGATTTAATTTGGGATTAACCCTTCTGCATATTTTTAAAATTCTGTACTAATTTACCTGTTGTATAATAGTTTATTGATAATCTATTTATTGGAAATTTTCAGATTCTCAAGTTATCTGAATTAATAGAACAAGAACAAAATAACTAGTAGGTTTCTGACCTTATATTGGAGCAACTCAATTCCAAGATTTAGCCTCTTAGACGAATCAGACACGAAATTAGTGCCACTTTCCCCAACAATAGCAGTAACAATAGGGTGAGTGATGGCTTGTTCTTTTCCTACATTTACTTCCTCCATCTTCATTGCACTCAATGAACGAATTCTTCTTTGCAAGAGACACCCCTGGGTTTGGTGATGTCTCCGGTAGCCTTGCTGGGATCTCCTTCTAGAATTCATTTTTATCAAACTCATTTCAACTAAACATTTCATGAAACCTACAATTTTTATCAACTTTTTAATTCCACATTTTATCATTTTTTATCAAAATCTACTAAAATATAATTCTTAGTTAAACCAAACATGGACTTAATGTTGTTGCCTATGGATCCTCAATGTTACATGAACCGTGCATGACTCATATTTTTGAATCATATAATGAATTAATTATCAGTTTTAGTTAGAAATAAGAACAAGATAAAGAAAAAGAAATTTTCTATTGTTCCTTAACTTGCAAATATCTTAATTAATTAATTAGTATTTATCTTGCACTAGTTTTTTATTTTGTTTGGAGTCAAGGTGATTGTTTTTCATAATCATTATATATAAAATATATTTTATTTGAAGCTACTAGTCTTGACCTAATTAGACTGAAACACAGATATCATGTTTCAGAGGTCCAAGCAGATAATTTCATCGTTCATTACTTCATCGGAAGTAAAATAGCACATGCCTACACATTTTTAAGTTAAAATCTTCTGCTTCATCATCTTCTCAAGCTAAACTGCAACAGGTCTCTAGCAAAATCCATAACTTTTTTGGGTAAAACTGACAGCAATGTCACTGTAATTCTGGTTTATATAGAAAGTTTAGGACAGAAAATCTTGCTACAGAAGTTGAATATAAAATTGTAAAATAAATTAACTAAAACTGTAAAAGCAAGAACATCCAAATTAGCTAATTAGGCTGCTTTTTCATGGGATGTTAAATAACTAATTCTTTTTTATATCCACTTTTATTGTTGCCGATATAGAGGATTTGTTTCATTCTAGGGTTCATCTTAATTTGTATTTTAGTGATTTCCTATCAGAAGGGGAGCTGTTATAAGCTTGCAACAATTAATCTTGAAATTATGGTAATACAAAAGAAATGTCAAATAGAAGATTCGAACTATCCATCCTTGTCTTTCTTTTAACTTGTCCAGCACTTCAAAAATCCATTAAATTAAAATGACTCCCCATTACTTGTGTTTCTCAACTTATATAGAATATTTAGGGTCATATATAACGATTCTACAATACGTCTCTTTCATTTCGTCGAAAATTAATTTAATAGTAGAGACGTTTATGAGTTCTTCTCTATGCCTTTACGGTAACGGTTCCTCTGACACCACGCCTTTTACCACAATAATAGAGTCAATTCACTTGACTATCTATAGTACCGTGGTGTGTATGTATTCGTGATGTATGACACAGGGAATAACAAACGTGTTAGGGGTAATATTCACATCCATTAAAGATGTCCCAAATAGCAAACCCACCCGGTAAATTAAACAAGTTAGTGTTAAGGGATAAAAATCTCATATCGAATAAAGATGAAAACATATACCAACTTATAAAGGATTGAATTACTTCTCTTAATAAGGTTGATCTTTTGAGATGGAATCTCAAATCTTAACATCGTATCAGAGTCCATTAAGCTCCAACGAGTAATAAAGACTCAAAAAATTTGAGCACACGAATTTCAAGATTGGTCTGCTCAAACGAGCTACCATCTTGTGGGGGCATGTTAAAGGATAATAATCTCACATCGAATAAAGATAAAAACATAGACCAACTTATAAATGATTGTACTACTCCTCTTAATAATGTTGACATTTTAAGATAGAACCTCAAATTTTAACAGTTCGAGCATCCCAAAAGACTCTTTGAACATAAGATGCTCTATATTTTAAAGAGTCAACATTTAAACTTATACTCCGAGAGACTCTTTAAATCAATATTTTAGTTTAGAGATAGCCAAACCTACTCTCCATAATTAGTTGCATTCAAAATATTTCAATTTTCAATGGAAGAAAATAATATAATAATTTGGAAGGAAACTAATGAAAATAAAAGATAGGGAAAAACAATAAGGGCTTGTTTGATTGAAAAATTGCATTTTCCCTCCCAAATTCCATCTTTTGGAGTATTTGATTACCCTTTTTTCTATTCTAAAATGTCTTCCAACCTTTGAAAATATGTCTAGTTTTATTTTTATTTTTATTTTTTTAGGAAAACATTTTCTTCGGGGGGATATGTTTTTATTTTCCATAAAATAAGGAAAACATTTTATTTTTTAGGAGATATTTTTCATACTAATCAAACACATTTTAAATATTTTTTGAAAATAGTAAAATTAATTAAATATAAAGAGCTCGTTGGAGTACTTAAAAAATTCTCAATCTAAATTTATAGACGCTCTTTAAATTGTAGAATATGCTCTTTAAAAATAGAGTTTCTTAGAGTGTTCTTATGCGTAGAGAAGATGTATGATCTCTGTAATGAAACCCCTGTTCAGGTAATACTTTGCCTAGGAGAGGATAATCCTCACCGAGGCTATCGAAATTTTATCCTTGCATGTATATTTTTAACTAGCCGTTGCAG
>CAIGRT010177033.1:0-16075 GCA_903798405.1 Fraxinus platypoda
GAATCAACTTAAGTAAATTCAAGACTTGATTTGGTTGGGTGATCTGTCTGAAGCCTCTCGGTTGATACACCTTTGGTTTGAAAGGTCATGACCATATAGTTTTGAATTGGTTTTGAGTGACTTTGTTAGCGTGGGACTGCATAACTATAACATTATTTGAGAAACCTTGCTCCAATATTAAGTGGATAATATATACAATTATGCTATTTGTACAATGTTGGATGACAACATTGGTTGACAATGTTGATGTGTCAAAAAACTGTTAGTTGAAAATATCGAAAGTTTTTCAAATTTTTCAATGACAACATGTCACATGGTATGTTGTTAACAATGTTGTCAATGAACATTGTACACTAAGCATGGTTCTAATATATATATATATATATATATATATATATATATATATTCTCTACATATTCATCATCATTTTGTCACAAGACTTTCACCTTTTTAAGGTAATGCCAGATCAAGATTTAGCATAAGGATTGCACAAGTAACATGTTGAAATTCACATTTTCCTGTGCTTCTTTGTGCTTGATTTTTTCCAGGAAATTGGAAACACATTATTTTGTAAAATACAATGGGTAAAAGAGATTAGTCACTTTTACGCGCCACAGGTCGGTCGTTGGAAAGCAGAAGCCTTGGTTGCCCTTCAGGAGGTATTAAGCTCTTTCAGAATGTGTTTGCTTCTGGCAGTATCATGATATGCGTCTCTTTATTGTTGATGTTTTTTCAAGTGCATGAACCTCTTTCTGACAACTTTATTCAAGACATTATGGTGCTTGAGTGTAGATATACTAACTATATTTTTTTAATGCCTGCGATTGTATAAAAGAGAATTTTTAAAATGTGTTTCACAGCGTTGTGTAAATAGTATTAGCATATGTTTGGCAAGTGTTTATAAACACTCAAACCGCTTTTTATCCACATGTTTCGTGAGGCCTACAAGTAATACCACTTACCCACTACTCATTTCAATTTATAAATTAAACCGTTTATAAATACTTGCCGAACATACGTTTAGCCTTTGATTCTGGTATGATTGACCATGGTTGCTTCAGCATGTTGTCCTTTTTGGCTGGCTATTTTTGCAGGCCGCAGAGGATTATATAGTGCAATTGTTTGAAGTGGCAATGCTATGTGCAATTCATGCTAAGCGTGTGACACTAAGTAAGTTTTGCTTGTCAAATGCTTCTAATTTCTTCATCACTAATGAATGTGAAAGGATGCCAACTAGATCTAATTGTTACGTGGTTGCATAATTGCCTTCTGTTGTTTCTTTTGTACCATTTCTTTGTCAAGTCACTGAGAATAGAGGCTGTTGACTAGGATGAGTGTTCTGAATGCTTGCCATTGTTTTGAAAGCCAAAAGTATTTTCAGTGGATAAGCTTGTGAAACTGATTAATTTTTGCTCGTTAAATGCTTCAATGTTCTTCATCACTAATGGATGTACAAGGATTCCAACTAGATGTAATTGTTATTTGGTTGCATAGTTGTGCTTTGTAGTTTCTTTTGTACCATTTCTTTGTCTAGAACTGTAAACGGGGATTGTTGACTAGGACGAGTATTCTGAATGCTTGCCTCTCTTTCGAAAGCCAGAAGTATTTTCAGTAGATAAGAGCACATCCTTCACTTTATAATAGCTTCATAATCTCATATTCCTAGTTATATTTTTCGTGTTGTTTATGGATTCAAATCTAGGTACATGATCTGCCATGATAATTCAAGTTGTTTAGATTACAATAGGAGTGAACTGAAGGGTTACAACCTCATTTCCAGTAGAATCAAGGCTTTGGCTAAACTTCTATCCTTAATTCTAATTATCTTGCACTCCTTGCAATTATCCTATCATTCTGACCGAGCATTACTAATTCAATAACGCATTGCTTTTGTTACTGCTCAGTGAAGAAGGATTTTGAGCTGGCAAGGCGAATTGGAGGGAAAGGACAACCTTGGTGAAAGATCACACATAAAACCACATGACTATCAGTAAATAGTCAATGCCTATTCAATTTAGAACTGCATTAAATCAGTGTATGGAATTTTCAAATAGTAAAATAGTTATTGAAGGACGGGTATAACACTATTCCGGAACTTCCAAGAGGAGTCTCAGAAGCTTATGTGTGAAGAGGTTTTTAACCTCATTGTAGTTGGTAGATTTAGCTATGTTTATTAGTAGCCCTGTTGTAATTTCTATTAAAGTTCCTAGATTCTATCACTTGCTTCATTTTGAAGTGAAATGGCTTTGGAAAACAGTAAAATCAGTTATGTAGTTACAAGTTAGAAACCTACGTGGATGGTTGGTTGCTTTTTTTTTTTTTTGATTGATTATGCAATTGCAATCCCTAGTAGATGTACCAATCAACCTAGCGAAATGCTAAAAGGGACAAGGTCATGACCTCAAATTTATTGATTATGCAATCCCTAGTACGTTGTTGTGATTGATTCTGCTTGTTGGACATTGTTTGGCTATGCAACCATGCTAGGGAATTTTTCTGTCAACTGTTTAAATTATTAACAAATAGAAATTGCATCTCGAAATGTATGAATAAAATGTAAATTTATTTTTTATAAACTACTTATAAGTAAAAATTACGTTTTAAGTTTCTTATTTTTGTCAAATATAATTTTAAAAGCGATAGTTTTACTAAACAAAATTTATTTATTTAAAAAGTAACTTTTAAAATATCTTCTATATATTAAAAGTGGCTATGAAACAGAAAATCTTGTTCAATTGTTTCCACCGTTAACTTTAACGGATCGTGAAGTAGCAATTAATCCATCTTTTGTGCCCATTTATCTACTGCCTGGTGGAATTCCATTATAAGTGCCAATCATAAGTGTAACCGTTCTGAAGGAAGCCCGCTTCAGATTGAAAGGCAAAGATCTGAATTGGGGAAGAATTTGGATGAACAGTGTAAAGAATTGACTGTTTTTGTTGATGGGAATGGGATCAAGAAAAGCCCAGCGACTAAAAAAACAAGATCTGCAGTATCATCGCAAAAGAGGACTGTTGAGCAATCTGGTGATGCAATTGAGAAGAATAGAAGTCAGTTACGGAAAGTGAAATCAGATTCCAATGCGACATTGACTGAGAGTAAAATTGAAGGGAATTCTGAACTGAGGAAGGGGAAATCTGAATCCTCTGATGGGAATGAGAATGTAAAGAAGAAGAAGAATGGGACGAAGAAGACACTGATAAGGAAAATGAAAATGGAAAGAAGAGTCTTGATATTAAGGAAATTACTGTACAAGAATCAAATCCAAAGAAAATTGTGATTGAGGAAAAGAAATTAGTTCATGGCAATGAAAGATCAGTGCCAATTGTGAAGAAACAAGCCCCTCCTGCTGTAAATCACGCTAGAAAAATTCATACAAGTCCAACAAAAACCAAGCCAAGTAACTACATTTTCCTATTAGTATTACCCTTTCATATAGTTCTTGTTGATCTCATGTTTAATCCTTCTTTTGTATTTGGAATTTTTCTGTTTATTAGGTCAAGTTGAAGGTGATTTTCAAAGAACTCCAAGATCCCATAGCAAATTAGAAAGTTTTGGTGAGTTGAATTCATCCTCTGTTCTGAATTCACTTGGTTTTTGTTAACTACTTTCTATATTATCAAACCCTTTGCAGTTGACTTGGTCATGTGGAGAGATGTGTCAAAATCAGCGTTTATCTTCGGGATTGGAACATTCATTATTATTTCATCTTCATGCACAATGGATTTCAACATCAGGTTTGGTATTTTTAGATACAAATTTTAACTTAATTAAATTTTAATTAGATTAGGTGTATGTATGTATCTGTCTCTTAAAAGAATGACTAAATATTTGTTTAATCATGGATTTACTTGCAGCTTTATCTCTGTGGTTTCCTACTTGGGCCTTGTGTATCGTGCTTCAATCTTTCTTTTCAGATCCCTAATCAGAAGGTAAATTCTTGAATAGTAATGTCATTCACAGTGAAAATTATCGGTAGTTGTCTTACATGTCATACATGTGGTAGTTTGTTATTTGAGAATTAGATATACAATTCAAATAACAACAGCCAGACATGAGGGTTTTGTTTCAAAGTATTTACCAGAGATGAATAAGACTCCTAAGACAAATCCACTTGTCGTAATAGGAATACTTACAGGATTTGGACGCAAGAATGAAAGAGATGCTATACGCAAGGCATGGATGGGAACGTGTAAATTACCACATTTTCTTCCATCTATGTTTTATTTCTCGAAATGGCCAGTTTGGTTGTGCTTCAAATATGATATAATGCTCTTTTACTTAAAGTTCAATAAATATGAAAGGAGAAACTCGGGGAGATCCTTGGAGAGGATCTCATGGAAAAATTCCTGTTCGAAATTCAATGTCAAAGCCTAAGTTGGTGCATCTCTATGTAAAGATTTCTCTACACCAGAATAAGGAGAATTGTGTGGCTATTATATGGTAGCTTTTCCCTCCTCCCTTCGTATATTAGAATCCTGTAAAAATATACAATTTGCATAAGGAAATATATAATTAGTCATAAGTCTATCTATGGATGGAACCAGAAACTTCCATTGCTTGCATGCTATGGGGGTTAATCAGAGTCCAGTGAGATGAACATTCTCCTTTTTTCACCGAATTAATTATTTAATTAACCAAAAAAATTACATCTTTATTAATAACAAATTAATTCTTAAACAAAACTATTAAATATAAACTAAGCAAACGTGCATTGCACGTTGTTTACACCTAGTTGTATAAACATGCAGTAACAATAACTAATAGATAAAAAGAATAGCACACCAAAACATTTAAGAGAGGGAGTCGAGATATGCTATCATTAAAATTTTGACACATTGACATATCAACTCTTGTTAGTAAATGTAGAGACGTTTTAAGTCATTTGGAGACTACAATATTGGCATTTTTCTATTTGATGCTAAGTTGCTACGAATTTTGAAGAGTTAATATGTCAAGGTGTCAAAAACTTATGAGGACGACAAATTTCAACTATATTCGATGCTAAATTTCTACGAATTTTTTGAAGTTTAAGCACCAAATGCTAATAAATCATTCATATATGATTCTATCCATAAATCTATTTTCTTCTCTATTTTCTAGTCTCAATAAAAATGTTAAAGTAGGCAATGTAAAATGAATAACTCATTTGGATAATAAACATAATAAGTGCAAATCTACAAGTGAGGAAGGAACGGGGAGAAGCAGATATGGATAGATAGAATTTGCCAGGAAAAAAGGTTTTGTTGGACTTGTTCCTAGGATTTAGATTCAAAAATCTTTCAACGTCTTGATTTCCTACTAAATGAATTGGACTTCTAATAGTTTTGTTTGTCAATCGATGTGAAATTTTTTGCTTACGATTAAATGAGTCCAATTTTGTTGTTACTTGGCTGTCCTATTATTAAAATGATTGCTCATTTCAATTTTGGTAAATACAAATAATTTTTATTTAGGGCTTGTTTGTTAAAAATTATAATTCAATTAAAATTGAAAATATAATCGTTATTGGGTCTCACTCGTCTAATAAAAGTCAACAATAACGGCTAGTTTTTTAATTTTAATCCAATTTTAATATCTACCAAACAAGCTCTTCTTTTGCATGATAACTTATGTATACCAAAATTTTGGTATCTTAAAATTACAATTGTGAACTAACCTTGAGAGGTTGGTCAAGTCTTGAGTTTGCTCCTCAATAGTCACCAGTTCGAGTCCCCTCAGAGCCAATGAGATGAGTATCCGACCGTAAACTTTAGGATCTCGTAAAATTAGTCAAAGTGCGCGCACGCTGGTTCGTACACTCACGGTTATAAAAAAAATAAAAATAAATTACACTTGTGAACCAAAATTTTATGGTAGAACACCCAAGGAGACAGCGTAGTTGAACTCCATCGAGTTTGCGAATGAATTTTGGCTGTCGGAAGTGGGACCCATATATGAACTCGTGGCTCCAAAGCCCGACAGAAAATAGGAAAAAGAAAAAGGACCGGATTCGTGCTGCCTAAAATCCACAAGTAAAATCTTCTTCCCCTAAAAGGTAAAATCTCAATGTTCACTTGAATTCCGGTTTTAGTTCGTTCTCTCTTCATAAAAACCTTACAAAACACTCACAAGTCAACAACCCCAAATAGGTAAAAAATACTCACTTTTTCTTGTTTTAATTTCCATAAGTAAATCGTTTTGTCCGTTTCAATTGATTGTAATTCTTGCCGATCAAAAAGGTTTTATTTTTGGTGGGTTTCTTTTGAAAATTTATTGTTAATGGATCAAAAAATTTTTTTTTTTTTTCAAAAATTCAACAGGAGAGGTGTAGAGATGCAGCAACCGGGACAGATGTTCCCAGTTATGTCTTCATTTCCACCTGCTAATATTACTACTGAGCAGATTCAGAAGGTATTCGTGTTTTGGTTTATTTATTTCTTTAAGTTGGCGAGGAATTTTGATATTTGTTTTATTGGATTATGTTTGTGTGTAATAATGCTAGTCTGATTATCCGTTTTTTTTTTCTGTCCTGTATGGTGATTGACTTAGTTATTAGTTATCTGGCATATGTATCATAAATCTTGGCTAAATATTGATTCGACCAGTTGGATAGTGAAATTACTACTTCAATGTGACCATGGTTTAAATTTTAGTTGGAAATGTTGGTTTTAATTTATCATGTGGGCCAATATAGGTAATTAAGTGTGTTTTAAAGGCTATCTTAAAGTTAAGCCCAATTAAAGTGATCTAATAAAAAATTAAAGTCATGAGTTTTAGACATCTAAATAAAGTGTGGGCTGAATTATATGTGTAGAGATCGGATTCATTAGAGTTGTATTTGACGATTGACTAAATACATATGTAAACTATATAAATAAGGTTATGGTTCTTAAATCATATGTAATTTCTCATTTTTTGTATTATCTCATCAACACAAGAATAAAAGAGAAAACATATTGAAGTGAAAGATCTAATATCCACAATCATGATCTTAACTCGTAATCAACTATCAAGAATCAAGACTATGGATTAAGAAGCTGAAATCAAGATCAAGAACTCAAGAGTCAAAAGATTCTATAATCAAGATTTAAGATCCGGAATCAAGATCAAAATTCAAAAGAGTCTATAATCAAGATTCAAGATCCGAAATCAAGATCAAGTATTAAATAATCATTCCCAATAAATTAAGGTATCTTTCGTATTTAATAATTCTTTTGATTATTTGACATGGATGATCTTGGTAATAAAATAATTAGGTTCTCATGTTATTAAGATTTAAAGTTTCTTAAAATTCTAACAAGTGGTATTAGGTCAACTCCATATTAAACGATTGAGATTTAAGAAAGAATTTTAGTGTTGAAATTTATGCTTTGGATTCTTCATTTTTGAGATTCAAAATTTAGCCCTAAATTTTAAATTTTAGATTTTTTTAGGTATTTTCAAATTTGACAATTTTAGGAATTAATTGTTGAATTTGAGTACGGTTATAATTGATTACTTTATTCCGGATTCAACATTATGAAATTTTTTTGCTGATTTTGAATCAAGTCTTAAAGCAATGGATTAAACAATCTTTTTCTTTAACAAGTTGAGATTATTGCCTGAGTGTATTAAAATTGGTGACCCACCTGTGCATGGCACCTAAATTGGTTAATGGATTAAGATGCATAATCAAGGGTTACGATGGCTTTTTCATTGGGCAGTAGCTGTAGCCTGTAGTGCTGCAATTCTGCTCCGTTCCATTCTTTTATTTATTTTTATTTTTATTTTTTTGTGAAAAAAATAATAATAATAATAATAAAAGGTTAAAGGAGCAATCAATTTCAAATCTTGATATTTAAAGTTTCTTTTGAATTACTAATTTTCTAAAATAGATTAATCGAAACAACACGTTACTAAAGTAACTTCTCTTGTCTAAATTAATTTCTTTGGAATATTAGGAAGGTTGTGTATATGTAATTCATACGGATATTCTCCGACCCAAAGGAAGGTCAATATTTGGCTAAATTATTTACGCACATGATGGTTTAAGTTCTTTATTCAATTAATCTATCAACTTCTATAATACCTGCCAACATTAATCCAATTCTTGTGTTTGAACCAAAGTTTAAGGGTTGGAAATAGAATGTTTGCATAGTTCTTGGCGGCATGGATCTAAACTTTGCTTTAAGGACTGAACAACCAACTACTCTTATGGATAAGAGTTACGCTAATAAAATAGGACTCGGATAAGTGGGATTGTTCAAACTGCATAAGTCTTATGATCATGAAACGTGAAATTTCAGTAACATTCAGGGGGTGCTATGTTTGATAAAGTAACTACTGCTAATGAATTTTTTACAGAAATTGAAAAACACTTTGCAAAAAGCGATAAGGTTGAAACTAGTACGCTTCGGCGAACTTGGTTTCACTAAAGTATAAGGTTGAAGAACACATAAGGAATAACATCATGAATGTGTCTCATCTTGCTTCAAAATCTAAGGCAATAAAGCTTGAGTTGTCTGATGACTTGCTCGTGTACTTGGTTTTGATTTCTATTTCTGCACGACTAATTTAAGGTCAATTACGACTGTGAAAATGGGGAAGTGGACTCTTAATGAACTTATTTCATATTGTGTGCAAGAAGAAGAAAGATTAAAGCAAGAGAGAACTGAAAATACTTACTTGGCAAGTACCTTCAAGGAAAATTTAAAGAATAAGGAAGCTGCATCTAGTTCAGCTAAAAAAAATAGCAAAAAAAAAGCAAAAGCCAGGAAAAGAGGCGTTACTTTTGTGAAAATCTGGAACACAAAAAGAGATTGTACTAAACACCACGCTTGACGTGTAAAGAAAAGTACACTTCTCACTTTGGTTTGTTCCGAAGTTAATTTAGTTTTAATATCAAGACACATTTGGTGGATAAATTCTGGTGCCACTACACACATAAGTGTGTCTATGCGGGGTTGTCTCAACAATCGAAAGCCAATTAATGCTGAAAGATTCATTTATGTGGGTTGATGACAAATTATTTAAAGTTGAGGCTATAAGGACTTTTAGATTATCATTAAAGACGGATTATTATTTGGATTTGAAAGACACATTTGTGATACCTCTTTTAGACGGAATTTGGTTTTTGTTTCTACATTATACAAATTCGGTTACTCTTGTTCATGTAGAAATAATCAGTTTGGTCTTTTTCTTAATTCAAATATTGTGGGTACCAGTTCTTTATCTGGTTATGGTAACTTATATTTGCTTAGTACAGTTTCCTCTTATAAAGAAACATTGCATGTGAATTCACGTGGTATTAAACGTAAATTAACTAATAAGAATTCCATTTTGCTATGACACAAGCGATCGGGACACATCTCTCAAAAGAGAATGAAAAATAATTAGGTTTTTATGTTCTTTAGATTTAAAGTTTCATAAAATTTTAACAAGAAATGCCAAGTATGTGGACATAGACATAATCGGAATTACACCTTTGTTTCATTTAGGATGAATATAGATTTATGTACTCCAATGAATATTTGCTTTGTCTCCTTTAACCGTGTACAGTTGCTTTGTCTGTTGTTGTGTGTAGATATGAACCTGCAATAGGTAAGAGTAGTAAAGGCCCCAATTTAGGTCGGCTTCATGTTAGCCTATGCTAATGTAGTGATATTGGGTGATTAAAGTCGCCTTTTGTCCTCAGTTTTCCATTGCCCTGTAGCCTTGTCATATGGTCAACAATATCCCTGTTTCAGGCACAACCTCACTGCATACAACTGCCAACCATAATTTGCTATGGCCTCAAATTTCACGTTTGAGTACCACTTACTGTCTCTGAGTGGGTATACCATTTCACTGCTGTTTGACCAGCAGTACCAGGTACCAGCTATGTTACTCATGAGAACATCAGTATAAAGCTCTTGGACTCTGAAGACTCTTTGTCCCTTCACTTTTCCCATAGAGAATTAAATGGAGAGGCAAGAAAAGTCATGACCATTAGGGGTGGAGTAATGATTGGTAGAAGATTTGTAATTCCAACTTGCCACAGCAACAAAATTCCTTTTCAAAACCTTACGGGAAGTTTAGGGGCTGTTCTCTTTGTGTTTGAGTTTTGTATTTTGAGTTTTGAATTTATTTTGGGTTTTGAGTGTCCATTTTGAGATTGTTGAAAATGTGTTCTTTTTAGCATTTTGAAAAATTGTTTTGAAAACACCCAAAACGTGTTTTGAAAATTTTGATTTGATTATAACTGAATATTCCCAAAACGACAAAATTGTCGTTTTGGGTTTTCTTTGTAAATTTTTAACTTGTTTTTAAAAATGCGTTTTCGAAAATGGGAAAGAGAACGCGTTTTCACTGTTTTGAAAAATCGAAAACAGAAAACGGCTTGAAAATGGTAAAGAGAGCAGCCCTAAACATTTTGAAATAATCTCTACTCTGTAGGTCTATTTTAGTCTGAAAAGTTTTCATCCCTTGAGAGAGGTACTCTAGTTTAGTTGAACTTAGCCCTCGTTTGAGCCACATTATTTTTTTAATTCTCATTCTTCTGCTCATTTTCAACCATACATTCTTCAATAAAATAATATTTTTCATTACATCAATAACTTTGCCTTCTTTTTCAACCACATATTCCCCATCACATCACTTCAAAAAAATGCACTCTCTCATTTTAATATGCATCAAACACACTCTTAGAGACCTTTCCGTCTTGATTTAATGGCCGAGTATGTTTCTCAATTTATTGAACTGGCCATACAAGAATGAACTAGTCATCACAGGCAAAATTGCAAGTGTGGATGATCTCATTTTTCATATAATATGTATTCAACTTTCAAAAAAATGATCGTACTATGTGAATGTTTATCACACTTGGCAGTTTCTACCATCAGATTTTGCAGTATAATTTGTATTATGACGTGTAATGTCGTTTCCAATATATGGTGCAGTACCTTGATGAGAACAAGAAATTGATCTTGGCAATTATAGACAATCAAAATCTTGGCAAACTTGCCGAATGTGCCCAGTAAGTGGTTCTCTGCATCCTCTGTTGTATTGGTGCGCTTTCCCTGATGACATCTTTTGTTAAAAAAAAAATGGTTTCAGATATTGCTAAATGATAGCTAATTTTGTTTTTCATTTCAAAGAGAGATACATATCATTTTAAGTCATTCAGATATCTTTAAGATTATGTGTTCATCTATGGTTTACTTGCAGCATGTAGGGACAAATACATACTGTAACTGGCTCATTATCTGTTTTAGTTTGTGTGGTATTATTGAATGATAAGTATAGTATCTACAGTTAACTGCTAAACTTGTTTGTTTTTTACCACATTTTTTTAGTGTGGATCGAGATCCACTATTTCCTTTTTCCTTCCAAAATTCTTGTTGGAGATGGGGTGACTGGTGACTTTAATACTCTGGTTCTTCGAAGTGACTAGATCCATGGGTTCAAGATTTCTAATTGCTTGTTAATGTGCTACAAGTTGTTAAAACCAGGATTACAATATTTACCAGAACGAATTCATAAATCATGCATCTGCATTATGGTCTTTTGTCACGGCTCTTGATCCTTTGTTCAGTGAAGACACAGCTCTCTGTAGTGCACAACTGCTAAACATGATTCATATATCCTCCTGTGTTTTTGGAAAATGATCTTTATTAGTTTATTTAGAGCTTGTTTGGTACAGCTCAAAATTGAATTAAAATTAAAAATATAGCCGTTATTGTTGACTTTTATTAGACGAGTGAGACCCAATAACGACTATATTTTCAATTTTAATTCAATTTTGAGCTGTACCAAACAAGCTCTNATCCTAAATATAAAATACTTATTTTATTAGACGTGTTCGGTAGAGATTAAAATTGGATTTAAAGTGAAAAATTAGCCGTTATTGTTGACTTTTATTAGACGAGTGAGACCCAATAACGACTATATTTTCAATTTTAATTCAATTTTGAGCTGTACCAAACAAGCTCTTAAAAACTTTATGGATGTGTTTTTTTTACTTCAAACGTGTGGTTCTGGATGATCAGGTACCAGGCGCAACTTCAAAAGAATTTGATGTATTTGGCTGCAATTGCTGATGCCCAGCCGCAGACACCAGCAATGCCTCCCCAGGTATCTTAATGCCAGCCAGTTCAGTTTACTAATGATTTTGCAGACATCTTATTCACATGTTGGCACATACAGATGTCTCCACATCCAGCAATGCAACAAGGAGGGTATTATGCGCAGCATCCTCGGGCTGCAGCCATGGCTCAGCAGCCAGGTATCTTTCCCCCAAGAGCACCCTTACAGTTCAACAATCCACATCCAATTCAAGATCAACAGCAGCATCTAACCCAACAAGCCATGCAAGCACAAATGATTTTACGGCCTGGTGGTGCCAGCAATGGTGCACAACCCACACACAATGACGCCACTCTTGGAGGAGGCAGCAGCGGTATCCCCACTTCAAATTCAGGGGCAAATAATGTGCGAGGAGTAAACCAAGATAAACCCGAGGGTCAGGCCTCTGGCGCTGATGCTGGCGGAGATGGAGACGAAGCAAAATAATGACCTTGTGAAAAATGTGAACTGGTTGTTTATAGAAGATTAACTGTTGTGGAACTAGTGTCTTCTGGCTTTCATGTAGTTCAACTAGGAACCGAGGATCCCCATCACCTCTTATAGGAGGCGTATGGGTAGGGTTGTTTTATTAGTGGTTGTAAAGGGTTTATACTCGTCTTACTTCTTAGTTAAGCCTCCAGTATGGAGAAAGCATTTGCCTCAGCTTTGATGCCTGTTGTTCTATAATAATGTAGGATCAATGCCATAAAATTTTTGTGTCCAATTTAATCATCGACATCGACAGTTTTGATCACGTGGGATTCGGGTTCATAGACTTGAATAGATGAAGACCTAAAATTTCATTTTCGTAGTTTAGAGACTCATAATTGTACCATTTGAAAGGTTGAGGAGCTTACGGGTAAATCAAAATAAGAACAAACATCTAGAACACAAGTATTTAATATATTTAAGTTACTTTGAAATAATAACTTTTATATTTGTCCAAAAAAGAAGACGTAATAGAGCAGTAATTTTATTTTTTGAAGGGTTTCAAATTTTTCCTCTTTCTTCTTTTTAGGCTTATTCTCAAAATAATTAGTTGAGTGTGCAATTAAGTGCCAATATAAAAATTAAATAAATACCCCAAAACTTGCTTTAGCTTTGAATTTGATCCTTCCGTCCAACACTCGGGATATCCGAAGAGAAGTCTCGTGGCTTACTCATGGCAGACTGTCTTTAACTGACAAACGAAAAAGGTTACAAAAGCCCAACCAGACCACCGCCACCGCAAAACAAGAATTCCTATTGTGTGATTTTGCAGTAGAATGGATTCTTATGCAGGTGATCCTTATGCCTCTATTTGGCACCTCTGTAAAACCCCTTCCTTCCGACTCCCCCAATTGCCTCCACTGCCCCACCCCTCCGCCGCCGACCTCCACCGCGTAGAATACTGTCTCTTTGGCCCTGTTCCTCAACACCTTCTTTCTCACTATCTCTGCTTTAACCCAACCCCACCCAATAGCCCCAATAACCAACAACAAGGCTGTTCGTCTTCACTTCAAGATTCACAATCGCCCCTCAATTCCGTGCAAGATTCTCAACTACCCCTTAGTGAACTTTGCCTTGACAAGAATGATCAAGCTACGACTCCTCCCTGTTGCAAAGCGTGTCATGAAGAAGATCCACTCCTATTACAAGGCTATATAGACACTTCCATACTCTGCATTAATGTTCAAGATTCCCTGCCCCCAATGCCCCGAGAAGAGGAAACGAATTTGGGGGCTGGAGACCCTTATGGTGAAAATTCAATTTTGTTGCTGGAAGAGCTCAAGGAACTAGCTTTGTGGGATCAAGATTCTGTTATGGATGATGATGATGTTAGGTACATGGTTTCTGTCATGTCCAAGTTTAGGAAACATGCATTTGTTTCAGAGGCAACTATGAATTCTAGGTATGAATTGTTGTCTGAATTGCTGGATTCGAAGAAACTGGAAAAAGTTTCTGAGGTAAAATCAGATAAATACTTTACTCGAAGTGTGTTGACTAATGCCAATGCCAATGCCTCTACGGATAGATTTACTGATTTGGATGATTATAATTCGACTAAGAAAAAGAAGTCTAATGAGAAACGAAAAGAATCCCAAGTGGAATCTGAGGCTAATTTGGTTTCGAAATTGACTGATGAAAGTGCCAATCATGAAATCATTGATATAATAGAGGATATAATTTCACCCCAGGAAAGAACAAGTGCCAAACCTGAGGTTAATCCACGGGGGAATCAGAATAAGAAAACAGTTGGTTGCTTTAGTCATTGTCACTCAAGTTTTGAGCGCTCCAAATCCATATCTAAGGCAAGGAAGAGATTGCTAGTGGATTCAGATGAGCCTTTGTTGAAAAAACCAAAACATTCCTTGTGTGCTGATTGTTTAATAAGCGTGCTGTAGAAAAGTTGCCGCTTCTTTTGCAATACATTTTGGTAGTACATTCAGAGAATGAGTTTAAAGGATATAGCATTATCATGCTTGTCATTCGTTCAGTTGGTGCTTTTGAGAATCCTTTTTGTTCAACTGTGGGAATGATGGAGGTATTATTGGTCGTCTTTTGTTAAATTTCCTATATCTTGAGAGTTCCTCTATAGTCATTTTAGCTGGGAAATATGCGACTTGGAAGCCAGAAATATAAGAAGCGTAGGTATCTTTATGACCAACTTTTGTACAGTTATTTGCATCTGTTATTGGTGCTTATCTTTGGTGCTAATAGGTCCTGTCTGATTCCATGTCTCCATATTTGGACCTTTTATCTCTTGTTTAATGCCTTGAAGTATAAATAGACTTTTCTTTGAAAGAATTTAGCTACCCATGTACGAACATATCTGAATCTCCTCTTCATTAATAGAGTGACTATGTTTGTCTGTTGAACTTTATATCGGTAAAAATGTTGATGTGGAGGCACATTTTCATCTTTAGAGGTTATCTTTGATCTGTCCTATAGCAGAATTAAAAGCTAAACCAAATATATCAGTTCAATAATAATTAGATGAAAACTGACCCAAAAAATTAATTTTGTTCAGTTAAGTCTCCAGTCTCCATTGGAAATTATTAAATTTCGAAACCTGAGCCTTAATTCAACAAATGCAACATTTATTAAAACACGCAAAAACTTTTGCTTCAGTTATATATCATCCAAACTCAATTAATTTTACAGCATATAAATGATTTGTTGCAAAAACCTAACCACATATTAGGATCCTTATTTAGAGTAACTTAACTGGTAATTACTTCTTCATTTATGTATCTCCATTCCAAGCTTCTAGCAGTAATCACTTCATAATTGCATGATTTAATTTGTTTAAAATCACGGATATCCAAAATGGAAATAAGATATTCCTAATTGGATTAGGAAGGACTTATTTTAATTAATGGTTTTAAATATTTTTATTTAGAATTATGGCTCAAACCATATTTATATATGAATTCTGTTCCTAATGGATGCACCAATTGGGTGTTTTGATATGTGGGATAAAATGATACAGGAAAAAGAAAAAAAATAAATAAATAAATAAAATGAAAGAGGCACAATTAAAGCCACCGTTTGGCAAGAATTTATAAACGATTTAATTTATAAGTAGGTAGAAATGTGTGATGGGGTAGTACTTTTGGGCCCATTGGAATGTGTGAAAAATGAAGTTTGATCATTTATAAATGATTTATAAATTTTGCCAAATGGAGGCTAAGACTACCAACTTTATGTTGAGGCTTATATCTTGAGTGCCTCAAGGGTTGCATGATGGAAGCAAAACTCCTCGACACTTGATTTGGCCTTTTTAAACATTAGGTTTGACATAGGTTCTGTAGCGCGGACACTTCAATTAGGGTAGCGTGTTCGTGTCGGACACGAATCGATACCGACACTTCTCGGACACTCTACCGTAATCATTTTTCTTTTTATATTAGAAATATTATATATTGTTAATTCAAAGTTTTTAGCAAGTAACAAATAGGTACTCATGTTTAAAAGATTTCAACAAAAAAAATTAATAACAAGTATAAAACTAAATTTATATTATATAAAT
>CAIGRT010177063.1:0-10347 GCA_903798405.1 Fraxinus platypoda
GTTGATCTTATCACCTTCTCTACGCTTCTACTTCGTATCGTTCATGTTCGTCCACAAAATACAAACTAGAAAATATCTTATGTTCCTCTATGTGCGATATCTGGCTTGCTTTTGTTTTTATTTGACTTCAAATTCAGCGTCGACCAATTAGATCTCACTCCATTTAATGTTGTTTAACTACGTACACAATATCTAACTTGTTTTTTTTCCACTTGACTTCAAATTCAGCGTGTACCAATTAGATCCCACTTCATTTAATAAATATAAAAGAAATAACAATTTTATTAATCAAGACGGGATCGTATAGGGGATCAGGGGATGGGAATATTATTCCCCTCTATGTCATGTTTGGTGAGGCATGGATTTTAGCCCCGTCCCGTCCGGTCCCGGTCCCGATCTCAATTTCAATCTCATCCCTTGATTAATTGGGAAATAGAGTAAAGCTATTTGAATAAAGTCACGATGTGACGTCCCGCCTATAGGAGGCCACAACATCGTCGTCTTGGATGAACAAGGGCGGCGTGATACTGTTCATCTAACGGGGCCCATGGGAAATTTATGTTCCGTTTGAGATGGTTATTGAATTTTTTTTTACTGCTCTCAGTTCTCTGTCATCCCACTAGAAAAGAAGAATCTATTTGATAACTTTGTAATCATCACTAGTGTTACGGTAACATGCAATCCAACAACCATATTGACAAATAACATCACAATTATTAATGCTTAACATCACAATTGTTAATCAGAATCTGCGGTTTAGATTTCATCAGAAGGTGTCCAATGCTAGGTTTGATTTTTCTTTATCTTAAAGGATTTTTAAACAGGCCACGTATAGATGCAATCACTGCCTTTTGACCATTGACCAAGAAGGCAAGTGCACTGCATCTCGTAGTTGAAAATATCTCGAAGATTACGATGAGGTGCACGTGCACTTTCTGTTCTCTCTGGCGTAATGTTCCGTTTTACTTTGTTAGGCACGTATTACTATACGTATTTCTAGGATTCTTCTAACCCTAATGAAATTAAGCTAAATGAACATAATATTGGGCAAAGGGTTGACCGACTTCTCACATTGCATGTGGGTCCCGACCTGAAATAAATAATGTCGACCTCTCCATGTATATATGGGGTGTCATCCCCTTTGTCAAGTATTATATTCATGTAGCAAAACTCACCCTAATGAATATGCACACTCCTTGCTCTCTAACAAAAATCTTTATTACACGTGCGCGTGCGAGCAATTCGTCAGTGCCACACAGGCAACCAGAGACAAAATTTGGATCTTCATTGGTGGCCTCCACTTCGAAAATCCCATAACGCAGACTGAGAATTTTTGTATTATTAATCTTGTATTGGTTATGCAAATAATAACTNTTATGTACACGTAGCTTTATTCAATGAATATGCACACTCCTTACTCTCTAACAAAAATCTTTATTACACGTGCGCGTGCGAGCAATTCGTCAGTGCCACACAGGCAACCAGAGACAAAATTTGGATCTTCATTGGTGGCCTCCACTTCGAAAATCCCATAACGCAGACTGAGAATTTTTGTATTATTAATCTTGTATTGGTTATGCAAATAATAACTTAACTCTTTAGTCAGGATTAATCTTGCTGTTTTTGTAACTACAATAGAGGAATCATTCAAAATTTTCAATTCCAACCCATGCTCGATGCCATCGAATACATCTTGTTCTCGAATATGATTCTTACAGACTGAATCTTTGTATGTACACTAATTTTTTCTGTAATTGGTTGTGATTTTAATCTCTGTTTGGTTTAGATAAAAATTAAATTTTTAGTAGATTTTGATAAAAATTGATAGAATGTATAGTTGAAAAATTGTGAATCCATTAAAATGAATGATTAAAATTAATTGTTGACTTTGACTTAAATTTTAAGTGAAAAATACACAAAACCCTACTTTTCAAGATCCATATTCAAAAATCAGATCACAAGTTTCATTTTTCAAAAATCAGATATTTCATGTTTAATTAAAACAATTTTCATCTCAATCATAATTAATTTTCCCCAAACCCTAGCAATCATTTTCAATATTCATCCTCTTTTCTTCTCACCGTAATCTCTTCTCACTCTCTCTACCAATCCTTGCCATCTCCGCCATCTTCGATGGCAGCCCAGCACCATCGTCGCGATACAGTGCCTCCATAGATGGCGCAGCCTCGCGAGATACCACCTCCAAAGATGGCGTAGCCTTCTCCTCCCTCTCTGTCGACAGCCCAACCTCTTACCACCACCGCGATATAGCACGTCCACAGATGGCGTAGCCTCGCGAGATACCAGAAGGGGCTATGCCACTGCGCAAGGGTCACCGATCAGAACCACCGCGCTCGCAGCGACGTTGTGTCGTCTTGGTTTTGAGATATTTTGGGCGTGAAGGATGGCGGCCACACTAGATTTGATTATTTTTGTTTGTTGGTGGTGGTGGTTTCCATGGTGTGGTGATGTTTAGGTGGTTTTAGTGGCGCTGGTGGATAGGGCCCTACTGATGGTGGATCTAGAGTTGGTGGTGATGGATTTGACCGTGGTGATGGTGTGTCTGTGCTCTGCGTCCTGATTTGGTAGCTGTGCTGTGGAGGTGAGGTGAGGTGTGGTGGTGGTGGTGGTAGTGGTAGTGGTAGTGGTGGATCTAGCATAACGTTCTGCCATGTGCCGATTTGTTTGAGATGGTAGTAGTGGTTCTGGTGGCGACGTTGGCAGTGGTGTTGATTGTTTGAGGTGCGGTGTACGGTGGTGGTACGTTTTGAACGTGGTGGTGGATCTGTGGTGGGATTGGAGGCTGATTGGAGGTGCGATTTGGCAGCGTCGGGAAAGTTCGTGTGGTGGTGGTAGTCTGTGAGATCTATGAGAAGTGAAGTAGATCTGTGAGATGAGACGGTGGTTGTTCTGTGGTTGTGTGCAGTGGTTTTGTTGGTGGCGGTGGTGGTCGATCTTGGTGTTGGTGGTGGTGGTGGTGAAGTTGAAATGTTAGTGGCGATGGGCCTATCCAGGTGGTGGTGGATCGGTGCGAGGATGTGGTGGTGTTTTCTGTGACGTGTTAATTTGTTTGAGGTGGTGTTGCTGTCGGGAACTGGTGGTGATGGTGGTTCGACAGCGACGGTGGCAATGGTGCTGCTGGAGGGAGTGGTGAGGTGGTGGTCACAAATTGGTGGTTGGTGGTGGTCACAAATTATTTGGTCGTTTGTGACATTTAAATTGGTTAATTTGTGACCAATAAACAATATGTGACCAATGAAAAAGATAAATTATGACAAAAAAATAATATGCGGCCTAAAAAATTGTTAATTTGTGACCGATAAACTGACAATTTGTGATTGTCTACTAAGTCGTGACTTATAATATTTGTGATTTATGACCGATGAATAAGTTGTGATATATAATTTTTTTATTTGTAACCGATGAACAAATTGTAACTTATAAAATTTCTGAATTGTGACCATAAAATAATTTGTGACCTATAAAATTTCTGATTTGTGACTTATAAAATTTCTAATCTGTGACCGATGAATAAATTGTGACATATATAATTTTTGAATTGTAACCGTAAAATAATTTGTGACATGTAAAATTTGTGATTTGTGACAAATTAATAATATGTGATCAATTATATAGAATTTGTAACAAAATTATATAGAATTGTGACCTTAATATATTTAATTAATAAAATATATGTTTAATTAATTAATTTATAAATAAAATTAAAAAAAAATCTGAAATTTGAAATTTTAAACCTTACCTCTTAAATTTGAAATTAGTGAAATTTAATCTCTTAGTTATGAAATTTTCCCAAATTTTAATCTACTTTTTTAGTTGAACCAAGCATGGGCTTAATGTTACTTTCTAATTTGAAAACTAGGCTCGTTTGAAGGAACTAAATCACCTAAAAAATCAACAAGAGACTGGTATTTTCACCTTGAAACAATGCACACTCATTTCATTACTTTTGTTCCGTTAAATAGAGAAATTAAGAAAATCACTATTGAATATTGATGCAATTGAATATGTTGACTTAGTCAATCATGTTGGAACTGGATAAATAGTATCACTTTTTGGACAAAAACAAGCCCTAAGCCGAATTCACTCTTGGGCTAAAACCCTGAAGCCACCTATTTATGGCCAATTCCGTCGTTTAAGCTTTCAAATTAGGGCTTTTTTATATTGAGATGAAGAAAAGAAGGTGATTGGAGATATTGGTAGGCACCCATGCCAGCAATAGACTCAAGTGTTACAATTGTGGTTACTTTCATTGTTGCATAGTTATAAAATCGGCCAAGCTGGTTGGGTCGAGAAATCGACGAACTAGGCCCTCAACCGGGACAAGTGGACTAATTAACAATTAACCTGAATGCAATTGGTCATGTCAAGAATCGGTTATGGTTTGATTAAACCTGACGATTTTTGTGAAATCACAACCCGATTAACTAGCTTTTGATCGGATTCAAAATTTTAATTTCAACTTCGTGAGGTCATGGGAATTGATCACTTGACCTCCTGTTTATAAGCCCAACAAACTTACATGGGGAACAATGATAAGTTCTTCTAATTATGTATTCCTAAAGAATAACGTTATTCGTAGTGAAAACTACCGATAGTCGTCATACGTGGTATACATGTAGATGTTTGTGATTTGTTGTATTAATGTAGTAATTTTTTATTGACTCATGCATCAAATCACAAATTGCTACATATATGTCACGTAAGACAACTACTGATAGTTTTCACTATGAATATCATTACTTTTAGGGTAATTAGCACATAACGTTCCAACCTTTCATTGTTATTGTGGAAAACGTTCATACATTTCATTTTTTGGCATTTTTACCCTTATTTCTACCTTTCATTGCGCAAAAGGTCATTTTCATCCATTTTCTCAATTAAAAATTTTGAAATGACGAAAATACCATTTTCTTTAAATAAAACAAAAGGAAAATACGAATTGCAATCATAGTCCCATTTTTTTTAAAAGCGCAAATGAGTCCCAAATAAATTATTAAAATGGTAATAAGTACATAATGTCCTTATCTTTCACCTTTCTTGTGAAAAATGTCCCTACTTTTCATTTTTTTTTTTTGTTTTGCATTTTCACACTTAATTGCATATTTGATTGTGCAAACCACCACTTTCATCCATTTTCATCCAATTTCTTAATAAAGAACTGTGAAATAATGAATATATCATCGTATTTAAATAAAAATATTTTTTAATTTCTAATTATTTAATAATTTATTTGGGACTCGTTTGCGCATTTTAATTTTTTCAATTTTTAAATAAATTTAATTGAGCCTCTTTTACACTTTTTAAAAAAATTGGGAGTATGATTGTAATTAATTTTTTAGTTTTTTTATTTAAATAGGAGGGTATATTCGTCATTTCACTACTTTTATTGAGAAATTGGATGAAAATGGATAGAAATGATGGTTTGCGCAATCAAATGTATAATTAAATGAGAAAATATCAAAAAAAAAAAAAATGTAAGGACGCTTTTTGCAATAATAGTAAAATGTAGGAATATTATGTGCTAATTACCCTTTTATAATTTATATGTGACTCATTTGCGCTGTTAAAAAAAGTTGAGACTATGTTTGCAATTAGTTTTTTTCTTTTCCCTTTTGTTTTATTTAAAGGAAGGGTATTTTCGTCATTTCACAATTTTTNGTTTGCAATTAGTTTTTTTCTTTTCCCTTTTGTTTTATTTAAAGGAAGGGTATTTTCGTCATTTCACAATTTTTAATTGAGAAAATTGATAAAAATGACATTTTGCGCAATGAAAGGTGGAATTAAGGGTGAAAATGCCAAAAAAAATGAAATGTATGGATGTTTTTCACAATAACAGTGAAAGGTGGGGACGTTATGTACTAATTACCCTTACTTTTATTATATAGCCATCCTAAACTAGAGAAGACAAAATATATCCATCATCTATGTTCTTTTTTCTTCTGTTAAAAGACCTTTATTGATCAAAAAAACAAAAATAATCTTGGTACCAATAACAAATAGCATACAAACTATAAAGTTTTCGTCATCCTTGTCAACATCGACTAATATGAACTAGGATTCAAATTTAGTAGAGACCTATTTTAACTAGGGATGGCAATGGGATGGGTATGGAGCGGGTCAATCATTCTCATCCCTCATTCCATCGAGTATTTTTGTTACATTGTCTCACTCACATATCCAGTTAAAGCGGGACGGGACGAGATGGGACGGGGTGGGACAAGTCCCCTACTCCATTTATCGTCTCGTTTATTTTTATTTTTATTTTTTTGTTTATTTATTTTATTTTATTTTCTGCTTTTATCTTTTTTATATCTTTAATTAGTGATTATTATTATTATTCTTTTTCCAATTTATTAACAACTCATAATTTCTTTAAAAATGATGATATGTATGTGTGTGTGCGTATATATTAATAAAAAATTTAATTTGAAATTAACTTTAAATGGACGGGTAACATATTTTCCGTACCCATCACTTGCATCAGGGCAATGACCACCGCCTCACTCCGTTTACCCAATTAGACGGGTAATCCCCATAACATTCGGGGCGGGGTCTACAAGTATAGGGTTAAATGGATTTTTTTTACAATCCCTGATTTTAACTACGAAAAAATTTGAAATGCATAACATAATAATATTAAGGAGAATTGCAGTTACGGTCCCAAATCTTTCATTTTGTCTCAAACTTCATCTAAACCTTTATTTTGTGCCACACGGTCTCAAACCTTTCATTTTATTGTAGCACAAGGCCAAATGGATGACTGTTAGTTGACCAATAAAATATTATTTGTTTTAATTATTCACACACACACACACACACACACACACACATATCATCTTCTTCCCACCCCTATCCACGTCTACCTACCCAAAATGGGGAAAATCCCTCTCGCCACCCACTTATAAGGTTTGCGTACTTTGAAATGAGTAATGCTATTTTGTACATAATTATATACAAATAGGTGATGTGGAAAAGAGAGGGAGAGAGGGAAACAAAGGAAAAGGAAGCTAACTAAAGGGAAGTCAGTTAACATAATTCACATCATCAATCTGTACACAATGATGTACAAGCAGTGTTATCCCTTTGAAGTAAGAGATAAATAATTTGTTGCACTTGTGCATTCATTTTACACTTTTCCAACAAACGTTTTGGACAAAAAATATTATCAAAGGCGTGATATATTAATTAATATAAGGTTGAAGATAAAAATATATTGAAAAAAAAATTAGGGACATAAATAATACAATGAACAAAGATTGAAGAATATAAATGCAATTAAAATATAGTAATAAAAACTGAGGTGTAAATATAATTATTCTTACATATTTTTTGAAAAATAAATTATTCAATCTTTTATTTATTACTAGTCTTTCGCTGTGTTTTTTTAAAGGTAATGTTAGCGCGTTATTTTATGGTTTGAGAAAACGGTGATGAAAAGCAAGCTGACGAGAGATGTGCACATAGTCAATTGTGTCCCCAAACATTGATGCACGTTGCACCTTGGTCCGAACTTTTCAAAATAGGAGCATCTACAATCTCAATCTTTAATTTTAGTAGCACTTAGGTCCTTAATGGACAATTTTACCCTTACCTCTTTTAACCATTTGTTAACACACTAAAATTTTATTAAAAAGATAATTTTACTTTTGTTGACCTTCGAATATGACTTCCCTCACTTCCATATGTATATTACTTGCATACATGAAAAAACTCATGAAAGGCAGAAACATACGCTCTCAAATACTTAAGTCAAATTATGGACGATATTTAGGTATGGAATAAACATGAAAGAAGAAATATAGAAGTCGAATTTAGATTATATCATTCAAAGTTGCCCTTCAAATGACACAAATGATGAGTATTTATAGGCCAAAAGTATTATGGATGAGGAATCTTGGATGTCGGAGATGTGTCTTCATCCCAAAGACTTACAGATCAAGTTTAATGATGTCATATACTAATCATCATAGACAAACCTTACACAATGTCTCAAACTCATTAGTACCGATGTGACTACAAATCGACTTTTGCAAAAATGTCTCCACAATTATTTTATATGTGGTCGAAGGTGTCAGAGATGATAACTTGCTCAACACATCACGAATAGGACCTCAACCATTAGGCTTAAGAGGCTTGTTTGATGTGGCCATGCGTTTGGTCTCTTCTCAACACCTCGATGTAACAATGCGATAAATTTATCAAGAGTTGCATGAGGCATATGGCAAAGCATTGGGCCATGCTCATAAAGCGCTGGGAGAAGTGAGAGATGAGGTGATAGGACTATGGCCTCATCTCCTCGCGATCACAAACCCTAGTTTTCTTCATTATTGCATATTTGGTCATTCAACTATCGATCTTCTCCAATTTGATCTCTTAAACTTTTAGGTCCGTTTTTTGGTCATTCATCTTTTAATCATGTTCACATTGGTCCTAGAACTTTTAAAATTTGGTCTTCTAACTTTTGTTTTCTTCATGATAGATATCTTAAAGTCTGAAAAATGTCTAAGTTAATCCCCACAACTTTTAGTTCATATGATCCCAAACTCTCCAAATGCTAAATTTGGTCTCAAAACTTAAGGAATCGTCCAGTCAGCTATTCAAAGCTAGCAATCAACTCCTCAACTTCCTGGTAGTTATACAATTCCACCCATTTGCTCCAATTAAACTCCAAATCTCTTCGTTTTTGCTTGATTAATCTCCTATGTTTTTTTTTTTACCAAAAATAATATGTACAATAAAATAAGTAGAATCTACCCACATTAGTCCAAACTAAAAGTTGGAGTAAATAATTGTATAAAATACACTTACAATCGATCACGTCAAGTGTTTTGAGGACAATTGACCATTATCTTGTGACTTAATTGAAATCATAAAAAAAAAATGTATTATTTGTGAAGGGTGTCGTATTAAGTATTTACTCTCGTAACTAAAATTATTTATGAAAAAATGGTATCTGCTTTAAGAAGGAATTGAGAGAGGACATAAAAAATGGTCACGTGCTATTAACTTTCTTAAATGTCCATTTTTTTCAAAATAAAATAAAATAAAATCATATGGATCCAGAACAAATGTCACCCATGGAAAGAGGGTAATTATTTGATTACTTTAAATTAATTTGTTCAGAAATAAGAAGAACTATTGATTTAGTTACGATAATTCTTGCTCTATGGAGAGTTGTTGCGTAATGATTTATTGATAAGTAAGTAGTTGTTGTAGTAATTAATGGAATTGTCGTGCATTAATTACATAACAATAGTTAAAGGATTTATTGGCAATTGAAAGGGTTTTGATTTTTGAATGAATGAGAAATATTTATCTACCAGAGTTAAGAGTAATGTTATTCATCCCCAGTGGGGATGAAAACACAGTCTATGTGGATTTAAATGATAGGTTAAATGAAAGGTGAAATTAAATGACTTATTTAATTCCACCTATCATTTAATGTCACATTAACGTCACGTAGACTGTGTTTTCATCCCCAGTGGGAATGAATAATATTTTATGTTGTATAGGAGTCTTTAACACCCATTGAGGTTGAAGAGTTAGATGATCTAATATTTTATGTTGATCCATGACCATTTTAACAAATTTAAATAGTACCTAGAAAGAAAGCTTTTTAAATGCAAAAGCGGCAACACAACTTTACCTTTCTTCTTCTTCTTCTTTTTTTCATTTTCATTTTTTTGAGGTCTTTAACTTCTGCAAAAAGGTGTATAGGAGTCTTTAACATTCAAATTTCTGCACTATCCTTAACATGTTATAATTATAGTGGTTGAGGTCGTTACGGATGGAAACTAACTATCCAAATGAATAATAAATTGGCATGAATCATGTTACATGTACATTATTGTTTACACCTAATTTGACATTTCGGTGAGTTGACAGACTTCTGAACATTGATTTTAATAATAATTTTTTCAAAGTGTCAAACAAGAAGTACATATTTGAATGTACAAATAGCTTAATCTAATTGACATATACAAGATGAGTATTCTGCTTTTGCCATGGTAAAATTGACTAACTATGTCTCCAATATCAACTCCATGTTTTATATTTCATCGTGCACGAATCAAGAGAGGCATCGAAAATCACACGTGCTCTCAATAATTTCATCTATTTTAACGGTGTTTTAAAATTAACAACGAAGATCTTCTATTGAAACAAGTTTTTTGAGAAAATCGTAGCAACGTAGAGATGAGATGGAGATACTATTTTAAATAATTTAATTTATTGTCCATTCTAATAATATAGACGTAACAACTTTTGTATTTTCTAGCACACAAGAAATTCCATTAAAAAGGATAAAGCAAGGCAATATAATGGAGG
>CAIGRT010177080.1:0-10205 GCA_903798405.1 Fraxinus platypoda
TGGGGTCATGATCACGATTCTGATAACCGTAGCCAAAGTTATGGCCAAATTACCAAAACACGACTCAATTACCCAAGTTACGAGATCACTTGTCATCCTTGCGCCGATCTGCCAATTCGTGATACTTTAGAGCCATTAACGTGTTATCTGACAACTCAACATATGACTCGGACCCTCCTGCATCAAATAATGACCAATTTGTAATAATAATTTAAATCGTTGAAAGATTAATTCATTTATGTCTAATACTCATGAGAACAATTAAATACATCCATGAACGTGGAATTTAATTGATTTTAATTAATGAATATAGAAAAATAATAATTTATATACACTTGATCTTGAAAATTAATTTAGATGAAAAGGTAGATATGTACGTAAACCTAGAGAATAAATTTTTATCATAGATTAAACGAATAATTTTGAAAATAAATGTGTAGATGAACTAGAATAAATTATTTACTTGTAGAGCAATTGATTAGCCTGCAAAACAAATAAAATGTACATGAACTCGAAGAATTAGTTTGCACACTTTTGATTTAAATATGAGAGGAATGGAAGCCCTTGAAAATAAATCTTATTTAATATACATGCACTTAAATAGTGAAATATATAATTAAATGTTAAATACGTCTTGAAAAATGAAAAGTAATGTATTGTTGAAATAATTGAATTGTAGTAGGTCTATGATCGTCCAAAAAAAAAAAAAAAAATTCAGTTTGTTCTACCTCAAGTTTGAAGACGATGAACGAGAAAAAAAATTAAATAGATAATTGAAACCATTGGTAACACACACTTTAGGTCTATCTCAGTGAACTATTGCATGTTTACAATTTGTGCATCATGGAATGACTTCTACTAATTATTGATATTCACGAGTACTAGGGGATAAAGTACAAAAAGGAGAAAATAAGAACAACCCATTATTTTACAAAGCGCATTAAGCTTACGCCTTAAGGCCAGTCTCACATAAATTCTTTAATTAATCATATCAAATCCTTTAATTAATTAATCACATCAAATCTTACATTTTCAGTGTCATTTGTCAAGGTTAAAAGCCATTACTTACTAAGGCGTATGCCTTATGGCATATGACTTTGGGCATTTAATTGAGATTCAGTGTCAGCGTGCACTCACATAGAAAAGTTCATGAATTGTTTTACCTCAACTTTGAAGACAATGAAAATAGAAAAAAAAAAATATTAATAATTGAATATTAAGATTAAGATTAAGGACGTTTCACGAATAATAGGATAATATAATTAAAAAATAAATTTTTGTCTTAATAGACATATTACCTTCTTATCAATTACGATGATCCTCAAAATATCAAAATTTTCAGCATTGTTGAAATAAGATTTGACTAAACCCTTTCGATCTACCGTGACTTTAATGGACCATTCATTTTCATACGCTGATAAATCTCTTATAGCGTTTGATTCCGTGATGCAAGAGAGCAAAATATTTGGTGATTGAAATGAAATAACAACCAATTTGTGATAATAATTTAAATAGTTGAGAGATTAATTTAATTACTTCTAACACTAATGAGAACAATCAAATACATCCATGAACATGGAATTTAATTAATTTGAATTAATAAATATATAAAAAATAATTTATATACACTTGATCTTGAAAATTAATTGTGACAAAAGGGTATGCACGTAAACCTAGAGAATAAATTTATATCATAGACTAAATAAATCATCTTGAAAATAAATAAGTGTACATGAACCTGAACTTGAATAATTTATTTACTCTTAGTGTAATTGAATAGTCCCCCACAATATATAAAAATAAATAAGTGTACATGAACTTGAATAATTTATTTATTCCTAGAGCAATTAAATAGCCCCCAAAGCAGATAAAGTGTACATGAACTTGAAGAATTGATTTGCATTCTTTTGATCTAAATGTGAGATTAATGTAAGCCCCTATAAAAATAAATCTTATTTATTATAGAGGCACGTAAATAGTGAAAGGTATAATTTATGTTAAATACGTATTGAAAAACGAAAAATAAGGTATTATTGAAATAATTGAATTGTAGTAGGGCTAGTATTGTCCAAGAATGATTCTCACTTTGTTCTACCTCAAGTTTGAAGACGATGAACAGAGAAAAAAATGAAATTAAGAATTGATACCATGGACAACACACACTTTAGTTCTATATTTCATTGGAAAGTACTTGTTTTATTGCATGTTTACAGATTATGCATCATGGAATGACAGCTACTGATTATTAAACTACATGAGTACCAGAGGATAAAATACAAAAAGGAGAAAATAAGAATTGCCCATTGTTTTACAATGCGCTTTAAGCTTACGCCTTAAGGCCCATCTCATGTAAATGCCTTTGTTAATCACATAAAATCTTACATTTTTAGTATCAATATTTGTCAAGGTTAAAGCCATGAAATACTGAGGCGTATGGCTCAAGGCATATGACTTTGGGATTTAATTGAGATTTGGTGTCTGCATGCTTTCACAAATCAAAAATCAAAAATAAATCATGAATTGTTTTACCTCAGGTTTGAAGACAATGAACAAAGAAAAAAGGTATACTAATAATTGAATATTAAAAATATGATTCCAGAAGATTTATTGATAAAAGGATAATATAATTACAAAATAAATAATCATTGTAATATACATATTACCTCCTAATTATCAATTAAGATGATCCTCAAAATATCAAAATTTTCAGCATTATTAGAATAAGATTCGACTAAACCCTTTCGAACTACCGTGACTTTAATGGACCATTATTTTCACACGCCAATAAGCCGCTTATAGCATTTAATTCCATGATGTAGGAGAGGAAAATATTTGGCAATTGATATGAAATAACAACCAATTTGGATTAATAATTTAAATAGTTGAGAGATTAATTCATTTATGTCTAACACTCATCACATCGATCAAATACATCCATGAACATGGAATTTAATTAATTTGAATGGATGAAATTAGAAAAATAATAATTTATATATACGTGATCTTGAAAATTAAATTAGACAAAAGGGTATGTACGTAACCCAGAGAATAAATTTATATCATTGATTAAATGGATAATCTTGAAAAAAAAAATGTACATGAACTTGAAGAATTTATTTGCACCATTTTGATCTAAATATGAGAGAAATGCAAGCTCTTGAAAGTAAATGTTAATTATTATACATGCACGCAAAAAGTAAAATGTATAATTTATGTTAAATGCGTATTAAAAACGAAATGTAAGGTATTATTGAAATAATTGAATTATAGTAAAGTTAGAATCGTCCAAAAATGATCCTCACTTTGTTCTGCCTCAAGTTTGAAGACAATGAAATGAGAAAAAAATTAAATTAATAATTGAAACCATGAGCAACATACACTTTAGTTCTATAACACGATGGAAAGAACTAGTTTTATTGCATGTTTATAGTTTGTGCATCATGGAATAACACCTATTGATTATTAAACTTCACGAGTACAGCAACATACACTTTAGTTCTATAACTCAATGGAAAGTACTTGTTTTATTGCATGTTTATAGTTTGTGCATCATGGAATAACACCTATTGATTATTAAACTTCACGAGTACCAGAGGATAAAATACAAAAAGGAAAAAATAAGAACGACCCATTGTTTTACAAAGCGCTTTAAGCTCACGCCTTAAGGCAAGACGTAAATGCCTTCATTAATCACATGAAATCTTACATTTTCAGTTTCACTTGTCAAGATTAAAGCCATGACTTATTGAGGCATATGCCTCAAGGCTATGACTTTAGGCATTTAATTGAGATTTTGTGCACGCGTGCAATCGCACAAAAAAATATATATGAATAATTGAATATTAAGATTAAGATTAAGGATGTTTTATGAATAATAGGATAATATGATTACAAAATAAATAGTCATCATTATAGACATATTACCTCCTTGTCAATTATGATGAGCCTCAAAATATCAAAATTTTCTGTATTGTTGGAATAAGATTTGACTAAACCCTTTGAACTATCATTACTTTAATGGACCATTCATTCTCATACGTAAATAATTCTCTTATAGCATTGGATTCCATGGTACTAGAGAGCAAAATATTTGATAATTGAAATGAAATAACAACCAATTTGTGAAAATGATTTAAATAGTTAAGAGATTAATTCATTTACGTCTAATACTCATGAGAACAATCAGATACATCCATGAACGTGAAATTTAATTATTTTGAATTAAAGAATATAAAAAATAATAATTTATAAACACATGATCTTGAAAATTATTTTAGACAAAAGGGTATGTACGTGAACTTGGACAATAAATTTATATCATAAATTAAATGAATGATCTTGAAAATAAATAAGTATACATGAACTTGAATAAATTATTTACTCTTAGAGCAATGTAAAACCTCCAGAACGTATGGAGTGTACAAGAACTTGAAGAATTAATTTGCATAATTTCAATCTAAAATATGAGAGAAATGCAAGTCCTTGAAAATAAGTGTTAATTATTTTACATGCATGTAAATAGTGAAATGTATAATTGATAATTAATACATATTAAAAAATGAAAAGTAAAGTATTATTGAAATAATTGAATTGTAGTAGGGTTAGAATCATCCAAAAATGATTGTCACTTTGTTCTGCCTCAAGTTTGAAGACGATGAAAAGAGAAAAAAATTAAATTAATAACTGAAACCATGAGCAACATATACTTTAGTTCTATATCTCAATGGAAAGAACTTGTTTTATTGCATGTTTACAGTTTGTGCATCATGGAATAACACCTATTGATTATTAAACTACACACGAGTACCAGAGGATAAAATACAAAAAGGAAAAAATAAGAACTGCCCATTGTTTTACAAAGCGCTTTAAGCTCAAGCCTTAAGGTCCGTCTCACGTAAATGCCTTCATTAATCACAAGAAATCTTACATTTTCAGTGTCATTTGTCAAGGTTAAAGCCATGACTTATTGAGGCGTATGCCTCAAGTCATACGACTTTGGGCATTTAATTGAGTTTTGGTGCACGAATGCATTCGCACAGAAAAAAATTTCTTCAATTGTTTTACCTAAGGTTTGAAGACGATGAACACACAAAAAAATTATATTAATAATTGAATATTAAGATTGAGATTTAGGGTGTTTAATGGATAATAGTATAATATAATTACAAAATAAATAGTCATCGTAATAGATGTATTACCTCCTTGTCAACTAGGATGAATCTCAGAATATCAAAATTTTTCTGCATTGTTGGAAAAATATTTGACTAAACCCTTCGAACTATAGTTACGTTAAGGGATCATTCATTTTCATACGTAAATAAGTCACCATAGCATTTGATTCCATGACTAGAGAGCAAAATATTTGATAATTGAAATGAAATAACAACCAATTTGTGAAAATGATTTAAATAGTTAAGAATTAATTCATTTACGTCTAATACTCATGAGAACAATCAAATACATCCATGAACATGAAATTTAATTATTTTGAATTAATGAATATAAAAAAATAATAATTTATAAACACATGATCTTGAAAATTATTTTAGACGAAAGGGTATATAAGTGTACATGGAGAATAAATTTATATCATAAATTAAATGAATAATCATGAAAATAAGTATACATGAACATGAATAATTTATTTACTCCTAGAGCAATTGAATAGCCCCCAAAACTTATAAAATGTACATGGACTTGAAGAAATAATTTGCACCCTTTTGATCTAAATATGAGAGAAATGCAAACTCATGAAAATAAATGTTAATTATTATGCATGCATGTAAATAGTGAGTTGCATAATTGAATGTTAAATATGTATTGAAAATGAAAAAGTGAGGTGTTATTGGAATAATTGAATTGTGGATTGTGCTATGTGTACACAATATTTTACACCCCCTCACATGGAGGGGGGCCCACGATTATTTTATTATGTGTGGACCCACCTCCATGTGAGGAAGGTGTAAAACATTGTGTAAAAAATTATGTACACATAGCTTTATTCAACCAACCAAAAGGCCAAAAGNAGGTGTACACATAGCATTATCCTTGAATTGTGGATATGCAAGCTCATTCTAGCCCCAGGTAAGTTTTTAATTCCTCTAGACAAATCCTCCTCTTCTATTTTTCTTGCATTTCATATGTTTTATTCCATCAGTTGACTTGACCGTTGAAGTGCAAACGGTCGTCGGACCTTTTTTCTGCCAATAACCTTGTGTCCTAACAACGTGTTCATTGTGCAGTCGAAGCTTTGGTGAACGAGAAGCAATCGAAGTCTTATTGGCCACAAGATTGGTGGATTTTGAGGTCAACAATTATCTTGAATGAAATCAAATTAAAATGTAGTCACTCGATTAAAGTACAATTATTTATTTAAATCAAACATAAGTATAGTTAGCTTGAATGAAACTAACATTTGTCACGATAGCATTTAATAGACACGTGGGATGGTCGTTTTGATTGATGACACATCATCAAATCCTATAAGTCTAATTAACGGAAATGGATGAAGTTACCTTGAATGACAAGAAGGAATAACCGAGCCCGAATATGTTTTTCATGAAGAAGGTCAACCGAAAGGGTCGGATTCTCAAAACTTCCACCTTTGCGTACAAGCATCAGAGGAATGAGTTGGCTCACATCAGTCATGCCAATAATCTTGCTCCTTTAGTTTCAAAAAAAAAAAAAAAGGAAAGGAAAAACTAGAGCCTCAGCAAGAGAGGCCTAAGAAAAGGAAATAATCGAACCTTAGGGTGATCTGTCCCACATCATCCCACCGTGCCCCGGACTACTTTCCTGGTGAAGCTCATTGTTCCAACGCTCATAACTTCCATTTAGGTCAAGGAAGACGAATGAAGGTGTTGAGGAGGCCCTCCAAAGAAAGAAAAGGAAATGGGTTGCCCAACAGGGCCACAAGATAAAGAGCCAAAATTTCTTGGGGGTCATAAGGACGAGCTTGACCTACTACTTTTTCCATGCTCCTACTTGAGGTTCAAGCGGCACTGAGGGTAAATCATAAATAATAGCCTGAAAAATATCAATCCCATGGCTCATTGTTCGATGTTGTTGACCTAATGGAGGCGGGGATCGTTTTCCGAAGATAGGCCTTAAGCTTTACTTTAGCAGCCTATGAGGGAGTTGCAGAGGAGGAGTAATGATGTGAACCCCTTTGCAAGATGTATCCTAGAACCCACAACAAGACTTGATATGAACCCCAAGAAAGCAAAAATAAGATTAAGAACTTGAATCCAATGATATCTTGAATAAAAAACCAATGTTTGAAGGGTTGAACACGGCAAAGATTAGAAATCTTTGATTAGTTCTGGATAGTTCAATAAAGAATAAGATTGAAAGCGAATCTTCGATATAATTAATTCTCAAATATTATGTTGTGTATTGTTTGTATAATGAATATGCATTATATAGGCAACATAAAAAAAACCTTAATTTATTGGAAAAAAACTAGATAAAGCTAAACAAATAGAGTCCAAATCAAATTTAACAACAAATCTTGTACGTCCAGATTTATAACATGCGTGCGCATGGCTTTGATGCTTGCATGCACATGGTTGGCCAATTTTGGTCTCGATTTTTGAAATTCTTCGTGTTGCGTGAGCAAGGTAATTAAAGCCTTGTGTGAGCATGGCCTTCCAAGTCAACTCTCTCTTCCTTAGCTTGAATCAAATGCACTAAGGTTGGTTCTTCTTTCACGTCCATCTTGAAAATTAGTATCTTGCTCGTTGAACTGGAACTATCGGCCAACATAGCTTGGAAAAGTCCTTGCATAGTTTCTTTGATCTTCTTTACTCTTAATCTTGTTATTGACCCTTCTAGAACATGTAAAGGATCTTTACTAGTCGGTCATCCGTGATACTCATCATTCTCCCTATTCAAAAGGATTAGACCTTGAATCTTCATCATCATCAAAAAGAGAAAGATCAGCAACATTAAAAGTAGCAGACACATTATCCTCACCTGCATGGTTCAGTTTGTAGGCATTGTCATTAATCTTCTCTAGAATTTGGAATGGTTCGTCTTATCTAGGATGAAATTTAGACCTTCTTTGGACTGTAAAACACTCTTTCGACATGTAAACCCAAACCCAATCTCCTGGTTCAAATGTGACATGTCGTCTTCCTTTTATTGGCTTGAGAAGGATAATATGCATTCTTCTTTTCAATTTGAAGACGAACCTTCTCATGGATTAACTTCACCAAATCAACATTCTTCTTCCTATCCAAACTATATCTTTCATCAATAGGTAAATGAATTAAATTCGAAGGAGTTAGTGGATTAAAGCTATACATAATTTTAAAAGAAGAATAAGAAATAGTAGAATGCATGTCCCTATTGGAAAACCCGTGACCCGTTCTCGGTTTAATCTATGTAAATATATATATTTTAAAATTTTTGTAAATGTATATTTTTTATTTTTTTTTAAACATCATCGGTTCAATCCGGTTCAACCTTTTGACCATTGACCCTTTCTTTTTTTTGGGTCGATGGCCAGGTCGTTTTTAAAATATTGATGCAATCTCTATGAATGTTAAACAATCCTTCCAACTTTTCAACTTTTTATTTATTATAGTACGTAAAAGTTGAGTAAGTATTCTATTAAATACCTATGTTTGTCCATCTATCTATGAGTGACATGTAGTAGAAAATAACAATTTGTTTCCCTACGTACCGCACAAGACTTTTCAAAAGCAGCTAAGGGACTTAACATCCCTACCAGACACAATACTCCTAGTTATACCAAGGAGTCGCACTATCTCTCTAAATAACAAATCAACTATGTCTGTGGTATCATCTATTTTATCAGACACAATACTCCTAGGAATGAAGTGTGTCATTTTACTAAATATATCCATTACTACGAATTTAGAGTCTCTATCTTTTTAGTCCTAGTCAGCCTCAATAAAAAGTCTGTAGACACATCAATTTTTGACTCAATAGGAACGAGTAAGGGTGTATACAAACCTTATAGTAAAACCTTAGATTTGACCTTCTTAGAAGTAATGCATCTATTAAAAATGCGATTAATATCTCTTTTCATCCTAGGCCAATAAAAATACTCATATAACATTTCTAAGGTTCCCTAACACAGAAATGCCCCCCATTAATCCCCCATTATGTGCTTCACACACCAACAATTCACGCATGAAAGAATTAAGCACATATAATTTATTTTACTTAAACAAATACCTATCATGCTCGTAAAATTTATCAATGGCTGTCTCATCATTCTCCCTATATATATATGTTAGAAAAATCTACTTCAATGGCATACAAATCTTTAACATACTCAAACCTAAGCATTTTGGCATTTAAAGAAGTAAGAATTACATACCTTATGGATAATGCATCAATTGTAAGTGTTATGCCCTATATCCAATCAATTTTGGACATAAACACTTTAACATATAATTGATGCATTTTATTTATGGAAGATCTATTATTTAATTGAATTAATATTCTAATAAATTAAATAATAGAACACGTAGAATCACGTCTTGGTAATTTATTAATTACAAAGACTGAATCTTAAATCATCTATGGTCGTAAGTAATAATGAGATATAGATGTCGTTATTACAGATAGATCATCACGTGTTGCATTTCTTACTTGTGAAATAAGTAGCTAATCTCACAAGTTAAAGTGTGGTGACACTTGAATGAACACGTGGTTTTGTTATAGAAGAAAACATTGGAGACACGTTGGGACAATTCCACATGGATAACTATTTGAGTTTTGGTGGTTAATCTCTAATGTTTGATAATGGAATTGGTCCTTCGATTGAAGGTCATCATAGTATCTTATATGAGGACAGTCATACCTTGGTGATATTGGATGTTGTTCTGCTAAGGGTCATTAATATGACATTGTCCGGGTATGTCGGAATCATATGAAGGTTGTGAATGATCAATAAAGGTTTCGTCACTCTTAGATAGTAAGATGTTATTATCTACTTTTCATTCAGTTAAGTTGATAACAAAATACTTGGCCAATGTGGACTCATAAATCAAAAAAGAATTTTCAAGTTACATTGACTTAATAGTAGGATGAAATATATGATCGATAATTGAGATTGACACATATCCATATCTCGTAATTGATCGGATCATATTGACGAAAGAATTATAGTTTTACGATAAACGAACAAGCTTGATTTTGTCATACCACGTTACATTTTTCGTCGCATGTAA
>CAIGRT010177115.1:0-12914 GCA_903798405.1 Fraxinus platypoda
TTAATCTCTTCAGTTGTGTACTGGAGGTACATTTTATGAAGTTGTACTGTATCTAGAACAATGACAAAAGAAATATAAAGTTATTAACTCCAGTCCACCTAGTCCTGTCATCGCCAGTAGCAGTAGATAAGCAGATAATCTCCAATTAAAAGAAATAAGGACAGACCTAGTTGACCAAAGATCATATGAGGAATATTGCCAAATGACTCCCCAGTTCAATACAATATTTCGGCATATCACTTGCATAGAGAGATTCACACAACAAAACCAATGAGAACTGAAGCTCTAGGAGATGCGAATGTTGAAAACCAAAGTGGGCATTGAAAATGAAGGAATAGATGTCCAAGATGAAGTCGGAAAGAGCCAAAATTGTTGAGAGAACTTCATTGCAATATCAGCTCGAGGCGTATTGCAGTCATTGGACTAACCCTCCAAGTCAAAAAGAAGTGGTTATGCTGCTTTTAGACTGACCTTTTAAGTAAAAGAAAAAGCATTCTTCTTCCTCCAAAGGAAGAAGGGTGATTGTACATGGACTGACCTCCAGAGGAAAAAAGGTTTTTGCTTCTGCTGTGCTGGAATTCAAATGAGTCATTTGGTGGTGGATGCAGGTTTTTCAACCTAACTCTAAAAATCAGTTTGCATTTCTCCATCTTCCCTTATACTGGTAGCAGCTTATTACTTTTATTCATTTCTTACATTGATTTTGAACGTAAACATCCATTAGAACTGATTTCAAATAGAAAATCAATAGGTGCACGGAACACATTGAATATTTTCCATTGTACTAGCGCTTTGATTAAAAAGGTTCCAGAAGTTAAAATCGACTAGAAATATCAAAGATTTTTCGAATCCACTCTAAATAACTAACACAGATCTTGTAGGTTCCACCACGTATCAACCGATCTTAGATGAATTAAATAAAATAAAGATGAGGTTATGATAGACATAATCACTTGAAACGTCCAAGAAGATAATTGAGGCTTTGAGACTGACCTGGTTCCCAAACAAAGGACCACATCAGCCATACGGCAATGTTTCTCAGCGGCATTCATCTCCTTTGAGGGAAGTGCATCCTGAGAGAAAAAAGTAAAGTAGATACATCATAACCAAGAACTTAATAAGAACAACATGACCTACGTCCTTTGGAAGTTCCATTTTCCCTAAAGTACTGTCTCTTCTTCAGAGTAAAAAATGATACTGCTTCATAAGATCATGAAACACTGACTTTAATCTTGCCCATAACCATAAAACATCTCCTCACGAAGATTTCAACAGACTTTTTCACATGATCAAATCTCTGCATTTTTTTTTTTAATAAATAAATATCTCAGATCGCCCATTGTCGAAAAATATTTACAAGTTTGAAATCACCCACCACCCACGAGTCACAGACTACGACTTCAGTCAAAATGAATATGTGAAAAACTGAAAAATTATTAGTGGAATGTGGAAGCATCATACATTAGTAGTAATTCATGGAATTAAATTATACTATCTACCGGAATCTTTTGCCCGTAAGCAAATTATTAAATGCTATTCTTAATCCACTAAACATGAATTACTTTGTACAGCATGTGATACTTTAAACGAACATAAAAGGGCAAACAAGCTAAGTAAATGCACTGGAAATATCATTATCAATACTAGGTTGAAGCAATCAAGTACAGCATATGTCCATCATAAAAATTAATGCAAACTATTTGCGAGGAGATGGTACATCAACAAAAGACCGTTTCTAGAAGAGTAAGAATACAGGAATCTAAGGGAGAACCTTCTTGTTACCCAAAATCCATTGACAAAGAACAGAGATTTTGCTAATTGGTTCATGATAAATCAAACAAGACAGAAGTCATTTTTACCTCCCAATCAAGGACAGTATCTCTAAGCTTTGAGTTACATTTCACATCAGAACAGCGTCTTGGTGTTATCTTCAACCCAATAGTCTCAACCTCAAAATCCCGCAGGTACCTTCAACACCCCCGATAGAAAAAGGCAACATTATGAAAGTTATCTTTTCAAAAAACCTTGTATGTGCATGCATGACGAGAGAGAGAGAGAGAGAGAGAGAGAGAGAGAGAGAGAGAGAGAGTGTGTGTGCGCGCGTGCGTGTGTGTGTGTGTGTGAAAGAGACGGAGTAAGAGAGTGAAGAGAAATCGAACTTATTACAGATTTAAGCCTAAATGATATTAAGTTTAATTCTCACTCTGCTCCACATGAAGGGCAAATTTCCCTGAATGAGTTTCCGTGTAATTCTGCAAGCTTTTCTCTTGGTATTCCAGATCGGAGATGGAGACTATCAACATTCTAGAAACAGAATGTTTCAAAAAAATTGTTGTCTTGTGATATAGTTAGTATACAGTATAAGAGACCAATTGGAATGAAAGTATTATAAAATTGACAGTAGGCAAAGACATAACAGGAAGAGAAAATGCTGCAAGTTCCTAATGACATAATTTAACCAATTTCAGCTGTGCAACTGAACCGATGGAATGAAAAACATTTAGCCAGGGTGTTCACCAGGCATGATCGTGCAATCCATTCAATATACATGAATAAATCCCAACGGTTGGACTAAATCCCACTTCGCAAATAATTAATTACAGGCCATCTTAAACATTCACAACATAATAGTCAGATATATTTCTAAATTACAGATAGTAGCATTTAGCATTGTGGTTCTTTTATTAGGCAGGGAGTATTGTCTAAATGTTTCTGAAATCCAAATAAATAGAATGAGTATGCACCCATTGCTGTGCTTTTTAAGTTCTGCAGTTGACGAAGAACGTCTGACAAAGCCCTGATACAAGCAAGATAGACTGACGTGGCTAACAACAAACTTCAAGATCCTCTCACTAACCTGGCTAATAACAAACTTCAAGATGCCTCTCTTTTCCAGTTCAACTAAAGCCATGTGTGTCAGACTTGGCACGGCACGATGAAATGGCAAAGATGCTTCAGGAACTCCTTTTCCTTCACGCTGCAACTCAATTAAAAAGGATTATATAATCCACCAATTATGCAATGCCTATAACAGTATAACTGTTAAACAGTAGAAAATTGCTGAGGGAGTAATAGTTTTTCGAGTTCTAGAGTGATTTTTCATTTCAAAGCGAAGGAGCGTGATATTCACCTGCAGTGTCCAAACTCCTTTTGGGCCTCGGAAATCGGGTATTCCACAAGAAGTTGAAATTCCGGCACCAGTAAATGCCACTAGATGTTTACTCTGCAACATATTTAAAATTAAAAATGATGCTGGTCTTGCATGTTTGCTTTCAAAGGGAAAAGACTAATATATAGTGAGTTAAGAGCCTTCCACCTCTTCAATCAACAATGCAAGCTGCTCAATCTGACATTGCATGACAAAAAATATAAAGTCAGCTGAATCTATCCAAATTCATAAAACCAAAAATAATATGAGAGATGTGTATAATCCAGTTACTGTTGGGAAAGTACAAAAAAAATAATTCACAATTGACTAGACATGAGGTACATAATGGGTTTACAAGGGACTAGGTTACACCAGCTACTAGGTTAACAATTTGAAATGAAACCCCAATTCCCCACAAGTGGTATCAAAGGTCCCAAACGTAGCAATATTGACTATCAGGATGAATCCTTAGTTGTAGCCAAACCGAAATGGTGGGTCCCAGATTGGATCCTGGTGGCCAAAAAGTTCATGGTTGGCTCCAAATCAGTTGTGCCCATACAAGGCGACTACCATTGATACAATGGAAGAGTTAGGCCTTGGAAGGTGCGATCCTTCCTGATATGAGGAATATAGATGGATCATCATCCACTAAGGTTAAGGGAAGCTGAGATGATGTGGTAGCCCACAAAATCCCAGCTAAACATAAGATAGACAACGGGTTTATAAGGAGATTGAACTACTACACCAAATCCCCTAGAATTCAATACTAAGAATAAAAAAATAATATTAAAAAAGACCATACCCAGTTCTTAAACCCATGAAAAGAAAAGTTAAATATAATAAAAGAAAATTTTCCCAAAATCAAGCACATGGTGTTTCCAGTAATGACTAATGAGCATTAATACTTGTACAATGGGAATGAATTTCTACACAGAATAGCTAAATGTCCGTGCATGTGTGCGTATGAAGAACAGAAAATTGTCCAAAACATTAAAAATAAAAAACAATAATAAAACTAAAACGAATCAAGTTAACCGACTTTTTGTTGCAAAAGGTGGTTGGGGTCGAAAATCTCAGACATGCCAACAGTGCCCACATCTTCCCTGTAAGAGAGCTTCTCTGCATAACCCAAAGACATTTTTTCACTTTTTTGGCTGGTTAACTCCAGCTAAATTAACCTATTTTACTGAATTTTCACTTGGAAATTTGTGAAACGGGAGGGGAGAGGGATTGAAAACTTTTTCGGTTTGGGTCGGGACCCTGGTATGGGAAAATGGGTAAAAATTGCTTTGCCGTGTGGTTTGGTTTAGCCCAGATTTGGTTGGAATTTTCACCTAATTAATCAAAGAGATAATTTAGAGGGGTTTGGTGGATATTAAAATTTGATTTTTAGTAGATTGTGATAGAAATTTTTGAAATATGTGGTTGAAAAGTTGTGAGTATGAAAGATGTGGTTAATATTGATTGTTTGCTTTTTACTTGGATTAATTCGGATCAAACAGTGGCTTAGCTTCTTTCAGACCTCGTTTTCTTTTGAGAATGCATTTTGAAATAATAAATTGATAGATGATATGTTGTTGAAAAATAAGAAAAAAATTTGAATTATGTGTGATTGAAAAAAAAAGTGTATTTTGGAAATAATGGGAATCAAACAAGGGCTTAATCAATAGTTATCGTTATAAGTTACCATCTGCTCATCAATTTTAAAAAAATACTCTTTGGTCACTGAAATTTACTATATGTTACTATTTACTCCTCGAAATTTAAAAGATTACTCGTTGCTTACCCAAATTAAAACAAAGTTACTCGTCGCTCACTGAAATTTGCTACATGTAACACTAATGGAAATGATATGGTAATTGATGAGTAACTTTATTCAAATTTGGGTGAGCAACGAGTGACCTTTTAAATTTCGATAAGCAAGTAATAATCTATAATAAAGTTCAGTGAGTAAAAAGTATTTTTTTTTTTTTATTTCGATAAGCAAATAGTAATATATCGCAAAATTCAGGGACAATTGATTAAATTAAATCATTAATCAAACAATGTGATTTATACAAAATATTAAAATTTTTATGTATAGCACTAGTGAGTCTTATTTTGTAGAAGAGTAATGTTATTTAGAACTCGTGATATGAGTTTAGAGTGTCACACTTATATATTTAATTAAATGACGTGATTTTTTATTTAAGTGAATCCACCATTTAATATCATTCAATTGTTGTTTAGATTGGTGCTTGACATCAGTAATCTTAAATAGCATTATTCTATTTTATATCCTTAGAACATCTTCAATCGTAGTGTAAAATAAATCTAAATCGTGATTTAGATTTTTAAAGTGGGCCGAAAATCTTTCAAATGAAGAGATAATCTGCAAAGGAATGCAAATTGTATTTTTCGACAGAAAATATAAAATATATATATATATATATATATATATATATATAAATTTAAAATTTTTTTTTTTACATCCACAACAATGGGTGAAAAGCATATTCAGATCTTCCTCTTGAAGCAAAATTTGAATTTAAATCCATCGAAATGTAAATAAGAATGCAAAAGTGATTTTGAATATATCAATTTACATCCAATTTTACGTCACCATTAGAGATGTTCTTAGGAGGTAAAGTGATTCGTCCCTTTTTGTACTTATTTCTCTTATCGATATATTAAAGTAGGGGACAATGTCAAATCCTTCATCCTGTATCAGGTGAGTGGCATGAGTGCATCTTGAGCATAAATTGTTATGCATGTGGCAAATAAAATGATGACAGAGAGAATGTCATCTCCAATAGTTATGTGAATTATAATCGTGTACAAGAACATATTTAAAGAAAGAGTGAAGATAAAGAATAATGACATCTAGCACCATCGATGATAGACTATAGTAAAAGTAGAATTATGTGACGCATCTAGCTCGTCGTTTGGCCCTCATTACTCTACATTATAATGAGAAGAATATTAATTTTTTTAGAGATTGTGTAGTTAAACAAGAGGTGAAAGTTTTTTGATTTTACGTGTAACATTATTTTATTGAAGAATGTGTGGTTAATAAGAAGAGAGAAAAATGAATTATAATTTACTGAGGCCAAATGAGAGCTTAATTGTACCTTTGATTTAAGGGGTACTGACACAAATACCCTGTATTTTGGGGCCATTTTGAAAAAAAAAACGATAAACTTGGATTAAATGGCAAATTGTTAAAATTGAAAGTATTTTTTGCGCTCAATTTTCCAGAAACTAAAACGGGATTTAAAACTCAATTTTCATCTTTTACCGAAGTTTCTACACATTTTACGAAGCCACGAGAATCAAATTCCACTTCCTTACGTTGAATTAGACCGCTATCTCCATTTTGACCCATGATGATATATATATATATATGAGTAATGTTATTCATCTTCAGTGGGGATGAAAACACAGTCTATGTGGATTTAAATGATAGGTTAAATGAAATGTGAAATTAAATTACTTATTTAATTTCACCTATCATTTAATGCCACATTAACGTCATGTAGACTGTGTTTTCATCCCCAATGGGGATGAATAGCATTACTCTATATATATATATATATATCGAAGTTGTAGTTGAAAAAAAGGAAGATATGCACTTTTCATATTAAAATTTCTTTTCCTTCTATCTTGCCCTGATTAAAAAAATTTTAAAAAAAAAATTCCTTCCATCATGTTTAGATTAAAAAAAAAAATAAGGTTTGTATCCAAGGTATTGGAGAAAATGAGAATGTGAAAAAAAGTGAAGTTCTGTCACTTTTTTATGAAAAGTCACAGTATTTCATTAGAGCAATTAACTATAAACATACGCATGTATTTTTGTAAATTAAATATATGAATTCAAATCTTATTTTATCTTGCATTCAATTCATATTTATTTGAATCAATTCAATCGATGTATCAACTGTATTTGTGAAAATGAGAATGAGAAAATGTGGCATTCTGTCACTTTTCTATGAAAAAAGTCGCAATATCTCATTAGAGCAATTAACTATATGCATACGCGTGTATTTTTTAAAATTTAAATATGTGAATTCAAATATTGTTTTAATATTGCATTCAATTAAATTTTTTTTTTTTGAATAAATTCAATTGATACATCCAAAATGTTTACGAAAATGAGAATATGAAAAAGTGACGTTCTCTGAAAAATTTATAGTATCTCGTCGGAGCAATTAACTAGAAGTATACGTGTGTATTTTTTGAAATTTAAATATACGAATTCAAATATTAGTTTTAATATTGCATTAAATTCGTATTTCTTTTAATCAATTCAACTGATGCGTCCAATGTATTTGCGAAAATAAAAATGTAAAAAAGCGATGTTCTATCGCTTTTCTCTGAAGAAGTCGTAGTATCTCATTAAAGCAATTAAGTAGAAGCATGCTTGTGTATTTTTAAAAATTTATATATACGAATTTAAATCTTGTTTTAATCTTGCATTCAATTCATTTTTTTTTAATAAATTCAATTGATGCATCAAAGATATTTGCGAAAATAAGAATGGGAAAATGTGGTATCTATTACTTTTCTATGAAAAATCGCAATGTCTCATTGAAACAATTAACAAGATGTATACGTGCGTGTATTTTGAAATTTAAATATATGAATTCAAACATTATTTTAATCTTACATTTGATTCATATTTATTTGAATCGATTCAATTGATGCATCAAACGTGTTTACGAATATGAGAGTGTGGAAAAGTAAAGTTCGATCACTTTTTTCTGAAGAGTCGCAGTAACTCATTGGAGAAATTAACTAGAAGCATGTATGTGTATTTTTGAACATTTAAATATACGAATTCAAACCTTGATGCATCCAAGGTAAAAAATCATATAAAATATATTTTGAAAGTAATAAGTACTGTATAAAATTAAATGTCACTTTTTTAGTTAAGTTACAATGCCACTTTTATTAAAAAGGACAAAATATTTAAAGAAGTGACAAAACACGCAGCCGAAATTTCACCAATAACCTAACAACTAAGAATGCAAAATGTCAGAATTTAAATACCATCGTTGTTTGCTTATCAGTCATTTACATTTATCTATCCTTGTCTCTTCAAATGCATCCTCATTTCTACCTACAAAAAGTGACTCAAATTTAAAAAAATGAGTAAAAAAAAAGTGACACAAATTCAAAAAGTGATACGAATTAAAAAAAAAAGTGACATTTAAAAGCATCCACTTTTTCAGTGTAGTACTTGAGGCTGTTGAAAACATAGTTTTAAACAACAAATCAAACATGTCATGATTTCAAAAGGAAAAAGTCAAATAAATCAAAACCATCAAAGGTAGATAGCTATAAACAAGCCAATTTATCTATAAACAGTAGCCAATTCAATTTCATATAACATCCTATTTTAAGGCGTGTTCGGTAGAGATTTAAATCGGATTAAAATTGAAAAACTAGCCGTTATTGTTGACTTTTATTAGACGACTGAAGACCCAATAACGGCTATATTTTCACTTTTAATTGGATTTTAAGATTAGCCAAACATACTCTTAATAAGAAAACAATTCTAAGATAACAATAACAAACACATGCGAAAAATTATCAAAGTTAGCACTAGAGTTCATTCCAATTGTGCAAAATGTTGAATTTGATTGAGGGTGAATCTAACCAAGCCTCTCCAGCCTCCAGGATCATCAAAACCGTGGCCTTGACATCCTCCTCTACTCTCCACCACATACATCTTAAATAACTCGGCAAAATCCTATCAAATGGAACAAATATTAATGTAGGAATTCCAATAATTTCCAAACAAATGCAACAAGTAGTACTCCAAAACTTTACCCTCCACTTGCAATTTCATTGTATGGACCGCAGAAACTTAGAGAATGGACACTTGTGCAGAGAGTCTTCATATTTACATAACTAGACATTGTTCATATTTGCCGAATTAGTCAATAAACTTCACAAGGATGCTTCCACAATTTATATAAAAGCTATATGATGTTTATTTAGCCCCCATTTGTTTCTCATTTTTCATCCATAAAAATGAAAAATATAATCGTCATCCATCACATCAAGCCATCAATTTTGAATTTCTATATCTTGTGTAGTGCTCAATAACGACTATATTTTTCATTATCATTCTACAATAATGAAAATCAAACGGGCCCTTAAATACATCATGTCTTTCAATTGAGACATTTTGTCAGACACCTTGATGGTATCTTAGAAAATCAATGGGAAAGAGTGTGCTTCTTAGCTCCGGAGCTAATCCAAAATTTAATGACAAATTTTTTTTATGCATTTATACACAATTTATGTCCAAACCTGTTTCAAATATAAATGAACGAAAACAGTTCAACATATGCTTGAGAGTTTATTAGCCATCAGCTTTGAAAGTTTTTTAAAACAATAAAATTACATATATGTCCCTTAATGAAAATTTCTGTTTATATTTCTCCTATGAAATAATATTTTTCTAATAAGTAATGTTTTTCACATATAAGTTAATATTTAACTATTTTCAAAGTTAAGGGGGTGTTTGGTTTCCATTTTTTTCAAAATACATTTTTCTCTCTTTTCTTTTCAACCACACATTTTTCAATTAAATAGTATTACACGCAAATCAAAAAAAATTCTTTCTTTTTTAACCACACATTCGCTATCAATCTACTATTTCAAAATTCATTCTTAAAAAAATAATGGGGCTCCAACACCACCTAAATATTTGCTTAAAATTTTAAGATAGTATTTTTTACTTATAAATAAACTTTACAATTATAAGTTAATTTTGCGGTCGTAAATAATTTTAAGTGATTTTTTTATATTTTATAAGCGATTTTTTGTTTATTAGAAATATTTTATTTTATATACATTTTTTTACATAAAAGTGATTTTTATTTATAAGTAATTTTTTTATTATAATGCAATTTTTTTGGCTTATAAATAAATTTTTAGTTAATATAATTTTATTTACAAGTTTATTTTGAACAAAATATGTTAGTTAAAAATAATTATTTTATAGAGGTAAAATTAGAAAAGAATTGAGAAATGGCCAAAACCCATCGATTTGGTAGATTGAGAGAATCGGTTAAAATTATACTGCACCGATTTTGGGGTGTTTAAAAGTCACCCGAAACCGATGCCTAAAAAAACTAGCAAGCATTGATTTCCCAACCCCTCATAAACGGTGTCATATAAAATCGGTCAAAATAAATGAAAATAAAACTCTCAAACAGGCCCTTAGTGTCACCTAAATTTATTTTATCCTCCCATGAAAAATAAATTAGCGATAAATATCCTCTACATTTTTCCTTACCATGTGAGCATTTTGAAACATTCTACAATTCCATTGAAGATGCTCCGATAATTCCTCATCTAACACGTGTAGATTTTTATTAAAAAAACTTATACTATTAATGATTTTCGTGGCAAACTTCAAACAGCACAATCAATCAATCGTCTATCCACTATATTTTATGTAGCTAAAGAAGCTAGTTTAAGGATCACACATTCTCCTCACGGGATGAAGCAAGAAGTCTCACAATCGACATCTGTGATGACCGAACATGTTTAATGACATGTAGTGCATCTCTTTCACTTTCGCATTCAACATCTCATTCACATTCGCAACCTCAATTACAAATTTGCTCTTGTACGCAAACAACAAGGCTTCTCTAAGTGTCAGGACGTGTTCGGTAGAGATTAAAATCGGATTAAAATTGAAAAATTAGTCGTTATTGTTGACTTTTATTAGACGGGTGAGACTCAATAACGACTATATTTTCAATTTTAATTGAATTTAATTCGCCACCTCAATTACAAATTTGCTCTTGTACGCAAACAACAAGGCTTCTCTAAGTGTCAGGACGTGTTCGGTAGAGATTAAAATCGGATTAAAATTGAAAAATTAGTCGTTATTGTTGACTTTTATTAGACGGGTGAGACTCAATAACGACTATATTTTCAATTTTAATTGAATTTTAAACTTAACCAAACATGCTCCTAATGTATTTACATTAGGCAACAAAAATAGCCCCTCGTGTTTTATGAACATGCTGCCGCTAGTTTTAAATGGGACTCGTTTGTATTTTTAGAAAAAAATGGGACTATGACTGCAATTATATTTTCATTTTTTTTTTCTATCTATCTATCTATCTTTCTTTCTTTCTTTTCTTTTTATTTATTTAAAGGTGAGAGTGAATTCAAAAATGAACGACAAAGTTGTTTTCCGCTACTTTTGCTAGATTTGTGGAAGTATTGCGCCAAATGAAATGATATAATTGTTTTACGCAAAATATGTAAATGATAAAATTGTTTCGTGTCAATTACCCTTTTCTAGATATGATGCTGCACCAATCTCAGTAAAGTAATAGTATAACTCAACTCATTTTAATCGTGTCTACGCTGATGCATCTCCTTACATTGAACACTCCCTTATATTTTTAAATATGAAACTATATGTAAAGTATTTTCAAGTACAAAAAATCATCTATTAACTAGAATTTAACAAGTATAATTTTATACAATGACTTAAAAAAATATTTTTATAGACATAAAAATTGAAAATGGTGGTGGGGGTAGGATAGAGAAGTATCACCACCAAACTTTTTCATTCTCCATTACCACGCTGCATGCCTCCTTTAATTCTTGAATTTCCTTTCGGTGCAATGCTTTTGGAACATGACTTGAATATTTCCATCTTCCAGTAGATGCTCGTTTCCTTATTTGCTTTTCGACAAACACGAAAAAGAATTAGGTCGAGGAATGTGGAGATGAATCGATTCAAGATACCTTTGATGCTCAAGACGAATCTAGAACACATGTCATCGCTTTCTTGGACCCTATGTTTTAATATAATTGTCTGGTTATATATTTACTATATTTCAATAAATAATAATGATACAAAGTGTTTAAGATTACCTAACAACTTGCTAGCTAATAATTCGGTATGAAAGATGTTACTACCGAACAACGTTATCAAACCTTCAATCTTATAGCGTACTCACTTTCGAAATATGCACTCCAATAGGCAATGTTTAAATCTAAAAATTGCTTCCCCAAGTCATCATCTACGAGATCGTACTTTAAAAAAATATCGTAACTATAAACAATAAGCATTTTATTCTATTTTGTTTGGAGTTTCATGCAATTGGATTAAAACTTAAAATTAGCTCACTTTTTTCCATACTCAATTTTAACCATATATTCTTAGAAAAAAATATTTTTCAAATATCTCCATAACTTTTTCTTACCTTTTACCATAATTTCTCGAATTAATAAATTTTGAATAATCAGTTACACAAGCACTTAATAAACTTAATTCAATTTCTCTAACTTAGATCTTTTAAAGAAAAATTCACCACGGCAATTCGTTAAGTTAGTCATATATTATTTTATATCCTCACATTTTGTACGACTAAGATTTTTTTTATTTATTTTTATCCATAAGTTTCACCAAAATACACAAGAGGAGTGAGGTATGTGCTTGTTCGAGTTTTATTAAATGAGATTATAGTGAAGAGGAGTATTGAGTCTCATGAAATGCATGAATAAAAAGTAGATAATCTTAGGATCCGTTTGATTGCAATAGTGGAATTTGGGTGAAAAGAAAATGAATTACAGGGAATTGAATTGCCTATAATTGTTTTCCTGGGAATTGTCAATTAATTGTGTTTGATTGATATAATTTTCCACTTGAAAAATGCTGAAATTTTGGATCTTTTGGTATTCATTTGAGTTTGTTTTCCAGGGAAATTGTCAATTAAATGGATTTTTTTTTACAATTATCCATAGA